>JAQFZX010001962.1:0-23284 GCA_034682405.1 Hydroisotoma schaefferi | reverse complement strand
AAACAGTTCCCCCTTTAATAGAGCCCCACAGCTAAACAGTTCCCCCTTTAATAGAGCCCCACAGCTAAACAGTTCCCCCTTTAATAGAGCCCCACAGCTAAACAGTTCCCGTCCATTCTATATATTAAAATTCGCCGTATCTTATCTTAGTCGTTTTTAATTCTTTTTTTTTCCATTTTTCCTTATCTGAACAATAATTCCCCAGGATAATTAAAACCGGAAATACTTTTGTTTTGCTCAAGGAAGTCAACAGGCTTCAACAGTCAGAGTGAGATCGGAATCTGAATAAGAAGAGCAAATAAGGGAACGTTTTAAAAATGGATGATGAACACGAGGAAAGTGACATGGAGATTGGAGATAAGAAACGGATGTTGGGAGGTCCAGCGTCTAGCAAAGCTCCCACGAAGGAAGACTACACTGCACTTATGGTCCGGGCTAACCAGTGTCCAAATAAGTTCAAGAAACGGCTGGATATGGCAAGGGCCAAGAAGTTAAAACAGAAGGTAATTCGCACATCGCTTTCAACCGTATTTCCCGAAATAATGCCCCTGGGGAGTTGTTAATTCGAAGTGAAAATTGGGAAGTCTATTAATATAAGCAAGATATGGCAAATTCACAATTTTAACATGGATAGGTAGTGAGACATTATACCGGGGGGAGGGATTATTTCTAGAAATACGGTATGTTAGTAAAGTAAAGTTTAATTCATTAAAGAGAGGACGTTATCTGGGAGCTATGGGTATGGAAATATTGTGATAAACGGTGGAGTGGAAGGAAGTTTCAGAAAAGGCGTTCCGTCCGTCGTACAAATGATTTGAGAATTGGTTGTTGATATACTGCGTATTTATTGAATAAAATCTTGTGATGGGATCTAATGCATCTGTGTGTGACCTTTTTCAGGCAAAGAAAGCAGAGCAAAAGAGAAGACGGGAAGAAGAAAAGATACTGGGTGACCGGGCTCCTCCTCGTAAAGTACCCCACACCTTGGAATCCCTTAGGGAACATGACGATACGGAACTTACGGAACAGACCATGCTTCAAGGAGATTTGGGAATTGATACGGATGAATTTGCTCCATATTTCGAAAAGGAATACGTGCCTAAAATACTTATCACTTCTTCACACAATCCAAACTTGGTTTGTTTTTTTTTGTTTTAAGCTAAACGGTGTTTTTGAGTATGCCGTTTTTATTTTATAGCGGTTTTGGGTTTGTTAGGCGGATTAAGCATTTTTTATATTCTTGTTTGCAGAAAACCAGACTATTCCTCAAAGAATTGGAACGTGTGATACCAAATTCGGAGGTTTTTCTCAGACGAAATTCTACGGTGAAAAATATAGTTTCGCAGGCAACTGAGAAGGGATTTACAGATATTATGGTAATCAGTGAAGATCAGAAGGAGCCTAGTAAGTCATCATTTGGTACTGTAGCTGTATTTTAGGATGTCGTGTTTTGCGCTTTGAAGAGTAAAATTGAAATACATCTTGCTTTATTATAGCGAGTTTATTGATCAGCCATTTACCAAAAGGGCCGACTTGTTTCTTTCGCCTGAGTAACGTAAAACTGACAAAACACATAAAGGTAAAGCAATAGCATTTGTTCTCGTTGAAAGTCTTGATTTGAAAATTATAACTCGAACTTTGAGAAAAAACTTTTCTATTTCGTCTTCTGTAGCCTGTCTGTTGATTGACTGGGTTTCTTTTTTTATTCATAGAGAGACTGGCGAGAAATCACGAGCCATAGACCGGAGATTTTGACTACAAATTTCAGAACTCGGGTAGGGCTTGTGATCGCAAGGATGTTTGGGGCTTTATTTCACCAAGAACCTCAATTTAAGGGTAGGCGTGTCGTAACTTTCCACAACCAGAGAGATTACATCTTCGTTCGTCATCACAGGTACGAAATTTTCGCTAACCAGCTAATCTCGTACATTGACTGTGACCGAATTATGCTCACAAAGAAGTGGTTCTAGTGACATTTTGTTACCCTTAGTATGATTTAAAACTCTAGGTATGAATTCAAGAAAGCAGGAGAAAAGGCAGCGTTACGAGAGCTTGGACCAAGATTTACTTTAAAGCTGAAATCTGTTCAACGTGGGACGTTTGATTCTAAACTCGGAGAATATGAGTGGATCATTACTAACAAGAGACACGATATGGAAAAAAGTCGTCGTCGGTTTTACTTGTAATGATTGTGTTACAGCTTCGGTATGTTTTTCAGTCTTATTTTTCTTATAAATAAAGATTCTACTAGCAAATCAACAACTTTGTTGCGTATTAGTAGCAAGTTATTTGTTATTTCCTTTGGTACAATTTCATCTTCATTAAATTAGTTCACTGCAGAACCGTCTGTGAAGTACTAGTTTATCTTAAAGTTACATAATTTACATTATTCAGCAGATAATATTATCTAAATACTTCAGTGCATGACGCATGGAAGTAAGTAAAAGTAAGTTAGATCCGGGCGAAATGAAGAGTCAGTGTTACTCGGCAGTTTGATGGAGGTGTTAATAAGCAATGCAAGGTTGTGTGCATCGTTCCTTTACTCTTCGTCGACTCTGCGTAACGAACCGGATAAGCGTGCAATATATAAACAGGTGTTGATTGAGTAATGCTACGAATAATACTTTTTCACTTCCCTCTTTCCCTCTTGTGATTCGGTTGAAGTAATTTTTTTTATAATCTGTTAGCTTAAACGTTAAAAATTTTCCATGCATTTTTATTCAAAATTTAAAGTAATAAGTGTCCAAATCTACCTCTAATCAAGTATCATAGCCAGTAAGATAATATCTTTTTAGCATTAATGCCAACGTTTTGTTGTACGGTGGTATGACTAGTAGATGTAACACGTGAAAATGAACACAAGTCCCAAATCGTCCTTTTCTGCCTTATTACGCCATGGTCGTGGAATTTCCTCATCTACCGTAAAAGTCACTCTGCAGTTTTATAAATTAACATCCTTAACACATTGCTAGTTCCTTAAACCTTCTACTACCATCATTCATTGCCACGTAAACTTTTCAAATTTACAACCTTCCTCCGCAGCAGAACCAAATCCATCTTTGGAATGGTATATTTCTGTGCACACACCAACTGATCATCCTCTTCATGTGTATGTAAATCATAATCATAATGATGTGTAATCCAATACAGAATGTAATATAATGTTGGAAATATTTATATCAGGTTCCAAAAATCCTAGCATTTAACAACTTGTCATCATCATGTCACGATTAGTGTCAGGGATTATATGATATCAGTTAAGAGACAAGGGGAGATCACGCTGAAAATTGTAAATGAATCTTGTAAAAATCACAGTTAGATTATCACTTCTCTGTGTAGTATCTTGTAATTTGAAATCCTATCCCATGTGAAGAGGATATTAGTAACTTTGTAATAAAGTCATCCTAAAAAACCCAAGCCAGATTAAAGCAGTGAAAGAAATGAATGGGTGTTCGTATGATAAAAATCTATTAATTTAGGCGTCTCTCATGAAAGCATTTACTTAACTCTCTTTCTCTCTCCCAGAGAAGAATTCGGTTGGTGTTAAATAATTGATGGTAAGTTGGTTGCGACTTGGTGCCGGTGGTTGCGGAAGACACAACTCCGAATGACTGAATGGCGCCTGCCTTCCCACTTATCCACATATTTTCGCAAACTCCTAATCCCCACTTTAGCTATTTACAACAGCGCTTTCATTCATTAACCGACTACCTTTTGATGATGATATCAGGTCTAGTTTAATTAAAATAGCTAAGATAGATGTGTACTACAGAATCAGACATACAGAACCTTAAGTGGATTTATCTAAGATTGGATAATCTAAACGACTAGCGATTGCTGCTTCAATTGTGAGAAGGGTAAATACATATCGGAGAAAGTGTAGGAGTGAAAGCGACATTTGACATAGATACGTGTGGAATAGAAGCTCACTTCAGAAATAGCAGGCTTCCATTAAATATTTAAAGCTTACAGTTAATATTTAAAAAACTATCGAAACAGGCAATATTCATTTTCATTTTAGACTAGAGTAGTGTTTGTCGCATTTAATGATGCATTTTTTTAGTACTCATTCATCGATGATGGGGTTATCGAAATAATGCACAAGAAGAAGGTAAGCGGAAACAGATGCATTCTTCGATCTAGGGTTATGTTTTCTTTAGTTCCCACGCTATTTTCTTAGAAATTCCGGAGGTTCACTGTCTTTAAGTTTGAAAATAACATGCCTTCTGGCCCAAGATCGCCACCTAAGGAATTTTCATAAACACGCAATTGAAGAATATCAGTCATCATCCGAAAATCTATGGGGTTAGCAAGTCTTTTTCTTGCCAATCAGACTGACTAAGATCTATTAGGTAACGGTCGTAAAGTTTCAGTTGCAGTTGGAGATAGATGCTTCAAACTTAAAGTGACCCAGGAGGATGACCCCCAGACTGGGTTATTTATTTCTACTACCATTGTAAACTTTTGCATGCAAGGTTTCTATGAATGGCGACAATGCCAGAGAGTGAGAGAGACCTTTTAAAATATGCTCCCACTCCATTATTTCCTAGCATCTTTGCTTAACAAATGCAAACGTTCCTTAGCCTCCTCCTGTCTTGTCATTTTAACCGTGTGTGTAGTATATTTTTATTTTAGTTTACAAGTAAGTGGGAAGCTTTTTAATAGGAAGCCTTGTGCCGCTAGTCTAAAGATAAGTAATCATTACCGATGAGCATTTCAAATAGTAAACATTTATAAGTATATCATCAAGTTGGTATGCTTAAGGTCTTGGAGTATTTTTTTCCCATTACATGAGTCGTTGTGTGTGTGTCTGCAGTTTTATTAACAAGGAGAACACCTCCGTTCGTCCGTGTTCTCAAAATATCGGTGATTCTTTCATGATATTTACTACTGCTTGAGTCAATTTAGCTCGGAAGATGTATTCCTTTCGAAAAATTCCAAACCTACGCGTAGAAAGAACTCTGTTTCTCTTTGTGTTGACAGTTCGGGCGGTCGCTTGTTACTCTGAAATGTATAACGCATTTCCATAGATTTGATCAAATCGTTCGAGTGACGAAACTACGATTGTGACCGGATATTGTATTAATGAAGGGTTTTAATGGTTTCATACCGATTTCACAAACTAAAAGATGATTTTATTTGTGTATTTTTCAACTGTCCTATTTTTAGCATTTAGTCAAGATGCAACTCACCTTGACTAACTAATAATCATCTGACTACTAATAATAATCTAGTCTAGGTATATTGGGTTAGATAAGTCTAATTCAGTAGTTGCTTGCTAAAGACTGATATATCTTCCATTCCCTTTTAATAAATAGCTATCGAGTTGCGATAAAAATAAAAAATTAATTATAAAACTGACGCTTGTAATTGTTACATGTACTAAATGCACCCTATTTCTTGAAAGAGCTACTTTTGATTTTCTATTCTTGAAGTCAAATAAAGGCTATATTGAAAATTTTGAAATGGGATTATTGCATAACGCACGTAACGTCCTAAGCGAGGCGTAACTAAAAAGCAAGATAGATAATGTATAAATTATTATTAATACTTATAGAAATGTTTCCCTGTTTTACTGAATATTAAAAAACCTAAGGTAGAATAGTAAACCTTTGTTACATCTTACGTGACCTGGTATTGAGATAAATATGACTGTATTACATATTATTATATCACTAGTCGGATAAGCCCGTATGAATATAGAAAATTGTATATTGAAAATTGAATTGGGGTGGGCGGAAAGACCCCTATAGAATATAGAACAGGGTTTAGTTGAGCAGAGTATTACCCTAACCCTGCCTTGAACCCCACCTTGAACCACACATTGGCCCTTTGACCCCTCTTAGGGGCATTTGTAGTATCCTTTGACCCTTTTCGTGGCTTCCATTCGATTCTACGCTAAATTTCAGTGTGATTTGATGTAGCATATGTCCATTCGAGTTAGGGAGCCTTTTGACCCCATTTAGGGGCCCTTACAGGCAGTACCCCTGGACCCTTTTCGTTGCTTTTATTAGATTTTACGCTTAATTTCAGTGTTAGTGGATGTATTTTACGTCACTAAACGTTAATTGACGTCTTAAGATACTTTCCCCTGACCTCTCTGAAGGTCACGGTCAGTTAAATTACCGACTAATCGCTGATCCTTGACATCCCCTTTAAAATGACGTATTGCACGTCGGAATTTGACAACGCGTTTGGAAATGCATCGCGGTCACACAGACAGACAGACAAACATCCGGAAAGTAAACTCAACTGGGCTTTATTTATGTAGATTGGCCAATAAATCATTGAACTGAACTGAACAAGAACAGGGCTAAATTTGGAAGTGGGTCAGTTTTTTACGCACGTTGCTTGGTGGCTTTAGTCAAGTGCCAAAAGTACTTAATAGTCGGAAGTTTGACTTGCAGGTTGATGTCTGCGTAAAGTTAAAGCTGTACATGCGTTGATGTCTTTGCTGTTTACTTGTTGATGGTAATAAATTAAATTTTGAAAACGACAAAAATTAGCTTTCTAACTAAAAAATTCTATGAAAAGCCAAGAAACGGTGCATGATTTGGCGACTAATGATGGGATAGGAAATAAAAGTTTTCGACTGGAGTTTTTTTCTCACTTCATGATGTCTTATTAAGAATACCGTGTGGTAATAATGAATGATTTATACCATTTGCAGATGCGTCTGTAGCTTTTCCTTCTCATAGATTAATCCTGCTGCGTAAGCATGACTTTCGCAAGACTTAAAAACTCGACTACCTTCGCTAAACTTTACTATTTTAAAACATATTTTGACAGTTACGCTACAGTACAGTTGATGCTGACTTACCTTGCATAGTATTTGCAGTTTGATTTCCCTATTCTCTATAAGCTCCTTCTTTTATAACAAATTATTTGTTTGACTGAGGAAGATCATTTCGAGAGTATTTATGATTTGGAGTATTCATCTATCGATAAATCATTTTAGGGAGGTTTTCCCCATCCTGTTTAGAGTATTCAAGACATAAACGCAACCACGATTGGGTTCCACCCCTGGGTGGGTATTATTCAAGATTAAATATTATTATATTCTATATATCTTTTATATATAAGCTGTGTGCTATTCATAACTTTTGAATTTTTTTTTGTATTTTGGATATTTACACAAAAAACCTACGGTGACGATATTGCATCTATAGTTGGCGACTTTATGATGCATTTAAAATTTGAGAATAAATGATGCATTAAAAATAAATATTTAAAATTGCAATATAAGATGTGATTTACCCATTTGAGAGGAAGGTAAGTATTTTAAAGTGCAGCGAATATATCGTTTCAACAACTGACATCTTTATGTGCTATTGATGGGGATGGATGACTGCGCCGAGCTAATTAATGGTACTCCTTTACTGTAAACCTTGCTACAACTAACCTCAGACGATTTCTATTGATGCAAGGTAGATTTTTTAACTCACAGGAGGTAGCTTTAGTATGAGAATATTGTTAGTCCAGTAGTTTCTGCTGCAGCTAAAATATTTTTCAGCTAGTTTTTACCAATCAGTTAGCTTTGGTTGGATTCAAGAATCTCTTCATCATTTGTTTGTTCCAAGAAGAAGGTGCAAGTTCTTTTTGCAGCGATGCAATGATAAAAAAACTCTTCTGAAAAAGCGATAAGGTTTTGTAACTGTAAGTCATTTAATGACGGTAATGAGCTTCTCGGAAGTTAATTTGAGATCGTGATCTTCAGCAGCGTAAAAACAGTGAATTATTGCTTATTGGATTCCTCATTACTAAGATATTTCTACAATCATCCAAACGATCCTTCACCTCATCTAGTGTTGTAGCCATTCCACCCACAGTACAGTCAGTAGGGGCGTATACCCGCAAAACGTCGGCCTAACTGGTAAAAATCTCCGCTCTGGAGCCGAGAAAAATCTCGGCCTAACCAATGTTTTTCTCGGCTTAAACGGGAAAAACATCGGCCTAAACGGTGTTTTTCTCGGCTCGGCAAAAAAGTAGTTTGATATTCGAATTCCTCTCAGTAAACTGTATGACATATGCAAATTGAAAAAATATAGCTTCTAGGCGCTTTGCATGAGGACGTCGTGAAGTTTCTAGCCGACGAAATCGCCGGTTAAGCCAAGGTTTTTCTCGGTCAGTGTCTTTCGTACAAGGTTTTTTATTCATAGGATTTTTAACCCATTGCCAATTATAAATGGTGGTGCCCGCATGCAATAAAGTTTTAGAAAATTTTCAGGAATGTAACGCTTGATGGTAGGCGCCTAATATTAGGGAAAACGATCAATCAGCTCACCAATATACTCCGGCAGACAAGAACATGAGTAAAATCCGAATAAAATAAATAATGAGTCAGCGCATTTACGTAGAATAATCATTAGAATAATTCTCTCTCATACTTATCCACCATTCATTTAGAAGCTATCTTTTACAACTTTCAGTTGAGACGCAATAAAAATGAAGAGGTTATCAAGTGTTAATTAAACTTCCTCTCGTAGCTTATCAAAAGTCAAATTAGAATTAGAATTTGAGAAGGAAGGTGATAAGCCAGCGTGCATGGCAGATAGACAACTCATTAATAACCTGCATTAAACAGAAGTAATATTAAGATTCCGATGGATTTACATTTAGAATGAACTTCCTACGTCTGTCTGGTCTGGTCCCATGCTTGTTTAATGGTTGCAGAATGCGTAGGGAAAACTACTTGGCTCACAAGTTTACTTACAAGAATTTACAGAAACTAAACTAGGAAATCCGCACATGAAGACAGGAGAACGCACGTGTTGTGTGTGATGTATACTTTTAAACTATCATTCAAGTTTATTTACAATTTCGCAAGACATTTGTGAGCATTTTTAGTCAGACTCAGAGTTATATGAGCGCTTACTTGCCTACAGAACAGACACTTGGACTTGGGCACAGTCTAGTTCTTTACCATGCGGGTTAAAGTTTGTGTTCATTACAATTATGTTTAGTCATTGACAAGTTCCTTTGCATTTGTATACCTAAACGAAGATTGCATGTATATAAATTTTACGATAAAAATCATACCGATATCAATCACTGTGTAGACTGGAGCTTTTTTTATGCCCCAACTTATTCCATATTTATTATTAAGGAACACTCTTTTTTGGGTTTGGGTTGGTGTGAAAAAAGTATTCTCAATTGCATCCATTGTAGTTTAATTCTTTAAAAGTACATTTTATTTGATGGATCAAAAATATACGCATAATCAAAAACATAAACGTTTTCACAAAAAGAATCGATTTTGCTCAAAATTTGGCAACTATCTAGTAGTAGTTATAGTTCTATTAAAGCCGTAGACTGCAGGATAGCTAGAAGTGAAAGATTCAACTTGATACAAAGTAAATGTCATCTTATTTGATAACATATTTTGCTAATCTCGGTGCGGTTCTGATTTTGAAGGGTAAGTGAAGGATATGTTGCAGATACTAAAGGAGGAGAAAACGCGCACAGAAATAGACATCCACGTCGTGTATTTTGATACGCCATGCACCAATTGTTGCATTCTATAAAATTACGATAAAGACTAAATGCAATTTTTTGGTGTAAGTTGAAACGATTTGCTTATCTTCCTACCCATCAACTCAACGCAACGTATCTAGTTTCTCCTTACAACAATTCTATGCTCTGGTTTATTAATAGCTACTACAATATAATAGTCAACCAAGATGGTACATCAACCGAGAAAAAATTCACAAACTTTAGCAACTATCTCCATGTTTAGATATGTCCATACAATTAAGGAGAGGAGATATTGTACTTGTACATAAATTGGTTAAATCAAAAAGATGATATTTGTTGATGCTGAAAAATCAAGTCAGCTACAGCCGCAACAAGGTAAAATTGCATGCTATTTTTGCATGTAAAATGTTTTCAATTAAACCCATTAATAATACCAATTGACGTAGCTTACTTGTAATAATGTTTAACATGTTAAACTACTTGACTTGACAGAAGATGTTACTTTTACCACAATAAATTTGAAAAGGAAAAAGGAAAGTTGAATGAGGACTAATTTATGCTTATTTTATTTTTTAAGGACTAATAATGTGAATAAACAGGGATATAGATCAGAAGAAAGAAAATTATTGAATTCAATAATGATCTTCCTACACAAACGGCGATCAAAATTTTGATTTTTTCCCTATAACCTTGTTCTTGTCTTTAAACCTGAATACAGATCTTTATCATTTACACGGGGAGGCATAAACATAAGTTAAGACCACCTACAACAGATTCAAAGGAAACATTGAGTGGAATGTAAATAACAATTTTACGCCGAAACTTTATAAATAACATTAGAAGATAAATCATTATTCGTAGAAAGGAAATGTGCAAAACTAATCCGGGGTTTATGCTGGGTTTTTTTCAACCGATGGCTGATATTTTGGGTGGTTTGTTCAGGGAGGAAAATTACAATGATGATCAACAACTATGTCACGTAAATCTATAAAATTTTTCCGGACAGAATGACAAAAGAACAACGAAGGAATTATCGCTGGTTGGTCCAGCGTTGCTACAATGGACAAAATAAACCCCGTCAGTACTACTAGTAGATAATCCACTAATTGTTTTCCACTTTGACTTTCTCCAGCGTCGGATTTGATTCGAGGGAGAAAACTCTAAAGGATTAAGTTAGCGTAGCTCTTTATCTGGTAGTAAGAAACGCCTGGAAGATTGCAAACGGTAACGGTACTAGCAATGGTTATATGCATGCCAAACTTAACCCTAACAAAATACAGACGAATGAGAATAATCAAGCCAATTTGAGAATAATCTCACTCTGAGTAAAAAACTCCACGAAATTGCACTTAAAACCTCATACTTGAATCAAATAGAATTGTTGACAAATTTTGATATAATCAATCGTTAAAGGCCTTCACTAGTTTTCATTAAATCATATAGGGTATTCACGATAGCTTCGTAACCGTCGTAACCTTCGCTTCGTAAAATAGCTTATGATATTTACGAGAAAGTTCGTGAACGCCCCATTTCAAGCAACTTCGTTAAATTTCATAGCGTTAGCTCATACTCTTAACAACAGCATTACAACTGCTTTGAGTGCGACCAAGTCGCTTTTACAGGGGGTTTAGAACATTGGCGCAACCACTGGGGGGGGGGGGTACATTTGTACCCCCTAGTTTTCCAATGTATCCCCTGGAATTCCCAATAAGCCCTATCCTATATATGTTAAGCTGGTCCCACTCAACCCCGCTAAGCCACCCCACTTCATACTCTTTCTTTTCTGAAAAAAATCTTCAGAAAAATGTGAAAAACTTTGTACCTGGAAATATCTTTGATTATATATTATTTTATCTTGATTTACTATCTTCTCACTCATATCAGAAGGTCAGCAGACTCTTGAACTAAACTCGGTATGCATTAAAAGACAAATGATGACCTATAAAATTTGGCCATCGCAATACCTACGCTTCAAATCAACAGCGATTGACTTAATTGTTTATTTAGGTGTGTATTAAGGTACCGCAAATGGTTTAAATGCTGCCGTAACCCATAACCTGTATCTGACATCTGACTTCTGTAGTCATTTTTAACTCCTCAGTGTAATTTTGCATTGTGTAGATAAATTAAACACGGAGTTATTGAACTGCATTGCCTGACGCTGAGTAAGTCTCTCTTCGACGTTGTGTAACCTGTACTCTGTAGTTTTCCATTGAACGATTACATTGCAGTTTAACTAACCATCATTAAAACAAAATCCAAAGCATTTCATTTGTAAGGAGCTCTTAATGTAAATCTTTCAGCTTGGAAATAAATATCGCATAATTATCTAACGAGTTGAGCAAGTAGTCGTAGTGGTACATAATTACACTGGAAGTAAATCTAAGGCGGTTATATAGCGAATTGATCTTCATTCCTTGAGGAGTGAGACCGGTTGATTATTTTATACCAGCCGACAGATCATAAGATTGATTAGTTGATAGCTGATAGGCATTTTAGGTCTTCCATCCTACCAAAACCGAAACTACACTTATGAACCAACTAACTGTATTCAGCTTTGCATCCATCGTTCCTCTTATTTACTATTGAAGTAGAAGATCCTGTTTAATTTGAATTTTAATACTGGCTTTGATGGTATTTCCTATATCATATCTAGAGTTGCACGTTGCCAATACCAATAAAACAAGAGTAGTCATTGTCAACTAGACAAGAGTAAAGAGACTGCCAAGCAATTTTCAGGGTCCACAATAATAACTAGTCAACTATAACGGGTAAATTATTAGTGTAATTTATGAAGACAACCACAAGGAATCCATAACAAAATATAATGCAATATCTGAAGATGAGATATTCAAGGAGCTAAACTTACTATTGATTTTTTGAGAACTAAACAAAATTTTAATTAGTTCGGCTTGAATTAAGTCATTAGCTTATATTGATATGTTCAACGTACCAAGCTATCTGTTTAATTACTGTTATTTTGTATATTTCGTGTACAAGTAATTCCCTGCTTTGAAATTCCTCTTGGCATCCACCTTTATAAAGTGCTCCTTTAAAGCTTTTAAGCTTTAAAAAGCTTTAATATTCTGTTTATTAGAAAATTACAACAAAATTTTGCAATTAGCTCGCAAATTGAGAGACTAAACGGTCAACGTTAGTTTTGTGTAACTCATAGAATCTACGGTACTAGAGTAGCCCTAGTAGTGTTGAATGTGTATGCGTTAAATATCTATTCATTGTGTGGTCACATTGTGTGGTCACATTGTGTGGTAACATTAGCTGGGGAAGGATACTGCTTGGTTTTAATCCGACCGTATAAAAAATTATCAGTCAGTGGTATTGCTTGCTTTTTGTGATCAAGGAAAAAACAGACAGTGCAGTGATAAGGTAAAAAAAGAAGCAGCAATTAAGTCTACAGCCGCTGCAACTTTTTATTTACCCATGAGTGTAATCTGAATGAACTTTTTGGGTCTTATGGCGATTGGTAAAAAATCGCCGTTTCTCAGCACGAATGCAGAATACATAATTAGCCAAAAAGACCATCCCCACCCCAGTATAGTAGCAGCTCCACTAGTTGGCAGTGAATAAAAATCAAAACCAGACTTTTGCTTGCACAACTGTTCTCTTCTTTCTTTCTGTATAATTAATTAGCAGAAAAAATTTTATACGTCATTTACAAATATTCTTAAAGACTACTGTATCAAATCTGCGGGTCATATATACTGACATTATTGAACTGCGAATAAAAAACATACGAAACACAGCGATATGACGGATGTTTTTAAATTTTGGGAAACTGTCCCTTTATAATTACTGGGGTAAATTATTAGGTTGCAAAAACGTATCTGAGTTAATGACGCATGATTGCGTTCCAAAGATCGAATAGAAAAGAATTGTTTTCATCCCATTTCCATCTGGTCAATCTAAAGAATTAAGAAAAATTTTCTGTTCGGTTTTCGGACGTATGAGACAATGATGTGTACGACACTTATTCAATTGTCAATTATGCCAAAGACAATATGTAAACGATAATGATGCCAACCAGTTTTCAGTTAGGTAAATCACGGACAGTTAAAGAACATCAGTTTCAGAGATTTATAATTTTTTTTATTAATCAATAGAAAAATATTTTATATTCGATAGTTATTGCAAGGGTCCAGGAATTCTAAAAGAGTCCTCAGTTAGTACCTAAAGGGTCCTATGACGGCTATCGGAACATTGAAGTATTCTGCTAAGGTGATTGATTGCGTTCGTTAACTGTACCCGGTGAAAGTCCCTGTTTGGTACATTGCTATAATAGGCCCATTGAAAGTATCTATAGATTATTTGCAGCATATACCTATACTATACTTTACTGATTATAACAACTACCGTATTTCCCGAATTGATCCCCCCCCAGTATAATTCCCCAGGGGTATCGGGCCATTTAAAATAATAAATTTGCCCTGGGCTAATTCCCACCCCGAAATAATCCCCCCTCAAATTGAAGCGTTTTTGATAGAAGACTAAGGAGAAATTGAAACTGAACTTTCGTAAAAAAGGATTTTTAACCTGTTTAAATGATAATAACCCAAGGTACATGATGTTTGTTTCTTTGTTAATTTATAATAATACCTCAAATTTATTTTAATAATACCTTGGATAACACCTTTTAAAGTTATTTTGAAAAGGCTATTTTTCCGTGGAAATTTTCTTCAAAATTACTACTAAAACTGTTAAAAAGAGTGGGTCCAAAACAAAAAATTCGATTGAAATAATAAACCCCCGGAATAGCCCCCCCCCCGGTTTAATTCCCCATGGCAAATCGGAGTTTGAAAAAATAAAGCCCCAGGGGAATTAATTTGGGAAATACGGTAGTTTGTAAAGCCCGTGCATAAGTGTTGTTGCTGTTGTTGACAATAATAATAACATGCACAAATATCGTATGCTAATTGTCATAACAAAAGTCTTGCTATTTCCAGGTTCCAGGCGTGCATAATCGTCGTACAATCAAAATTTTCAGATGCTTCTCTAAACAATTTTGATGTTTCTATAAATAAAAAGTAATCGGATCTATTGGCTAAATGTTTAAGTTAGAATTAATGTCACAATTAACTCCGTTTCAAGTCCTCCCTGCGTAACCATTTTTCCCTCATCTAGTTTTTAACTATTCAGCCAATTTTACTGGAAATATCTTTTTGTATTTGAAGACCAAAGATGAATGCTATGTATTTTCCTACATTAAATACCCTAAATCCTCGCCCATATGCCGCCCTTGTTTATGCCGCACGCCTATCCTTTACATGTTAAAAGGGGTATCTCTCCCATGTTAAACATGCTTTGAAACATCTTTCTTTGCATATGTAAGCCGCGGCATATGGGCGAGGATTTAGAGTAATACAAATTTTAAGCTAATGGCAACTCTGCAACAGCTCTTTATGTTTTCCTATCTTTGTTGTACCGTTTATTATTGTAATCTGCGTCAGTAGAAAATGAGTTAGTTGCATGTTTCGCAGCATCGTAAGCATATTTACTTCACTGTCCCTTGCAGACGCGAATGAAAACAGTTATTAAGCATAAAGCAAAGCTGTGAAATACGACCATCTAGTCTGCAGTCCAATTACTGTCTATTCCAGTAAGCATGAGTAAAACAGGTCTAGTGTTTCGAGTTATCACTTTTACTAAAGGTGAGTCTCAGCGTGTTTAGGTAAACTAATTACGTAACAACTGGACGGATTTTTATAAAAGCTATGTCAAACTGTTCGGGCATCCTTATGTTAAGACCGTGTACTTAAATTAGAATTTTCGGTATACTTTATTTCGGAGCAATTAAAACCATTTTTAGGTTACCTCTCAATATATGATGGGTTTCTAAAATGTCTTTAGGTAAACTATTTTATGCAACTGGTCGTCGGATTTTTATGAAAATGGTACCACATTGTTTTGAGGCTTAGCCGTTAGCCGCAAAGCTGTAGCTAGGGTACTGAAAAATTAGAATTCACTGTAAAATAACTGTTTTTGTGTATAGCATACATATAGCAAAGTACTCCTCAGCATTGAAGTACGCTTCAGTTACACAACCAAACGTTAAACCCATTGACATCCTTATGCATGTTGAAACGTTAAGCTCATTACATGTGTATCCTCTTTTCCTAAACAAGTGCTTCAGCAATCCTTTGTTGGGGTAATTTTTTGAACGGCTTGACCGAAACTCATATCTTGAACGGTAGCTTCTTCTTCTACTATATGTTGAAACTTGGGGAGGGAGAAAGTGAGACTGGGGACGGGGCTGGGGAGGGGAAACTTGTTAAGGGCGGAAATGGGGATAGAGGAAGGGGGACGCTTCGGCTATATGTTGAAAGTTGGGAAGCGGTACGGGAGCAAAAATAGAGATAGGGGAATTGTATAGCCATGAGGAAAGATAATTTGTCTATGGAAGAACTGGGGAAGAGGGAAATCGGGATAGAGGAAAGAGAGGAGGAAGGGGAAAAAACGATAAACGGGGAACCTGGAGAAGAGGGATAGGGGAGCTGAAGACGGGGGAGGGGGTATTGCAATATTGGGGAGCTGGCTAGCTTCGCTGGAGGTCTTACGTTAATGAAGTCCGTCGTAAATAAAATTCTTTTAAAATGAAAAATGACGCTTACTCAATTTAAAACTTGAAGTTTGGTCAGTTGGGTTGTGCCATTAGTACAGAATTCAACGTAATAAAATTAGTTCTTTATTCTGAAAACTCGAGCCTTGTTGAAATCAAAGAATATTTGTCTCCGGGCTTTAGTTAAACTGACTCAACAGGAATTTTTGTGCTATGCTTATCTTTTTTATCTTTACTGGTTTATCTTTACTGGTTTACTCTCAATAATATAAAATGATATAATGCCCAGTTCATTTTTACTTTCCATAGGTATTTTTCTAGGTAGAAAGAAAAGTAATTTCTTCTTTTATTAAAGAAAACGTTTCCCAGAAAATTTTTGCAGTATACTGTACCAATTTCAAAACCCGTTCTCAACATTTTTAATGAAGCGTAAACAACCAGAGGAGTATTTTTAGAGAAGAGCCAGAAGAGAAGTCCTCTCGTGTGAAGTTGGAGGGCGATTGAAACTTAAATTTTGACTATCGTTAGAGAATTTGATATTAACTAGAATTATAAAGTTAAGCCGTGATTTAAGGGTCGGATATGAAGATGAGCGATGAACCACTCCAATGTTTCTGCGGTTTTTGGGGTTGTTTTTACTATTTTAGTCTACTACTACTATACTGCCACTACTTCTGCTTCAGCAATACTTGTGTATGTGCATTTTCAATGATTTATTCTGTAACTGTTGATAAGACTGTATCAACCGTAAGAAAAAAAGCATAACGTGGTACTTTTTTAATCTGGTTGACTAGATTTTAATATTTAGCGTAGATAAATGGTGAATTTTATGTCAAGGGTGATGATGGATAAGATTGTGGAATAGTAGTAAAGTAACTACCTTTTATGGTACATTAGCTAATGAAAAAACGAAAATAAAATGTTGCACTGATTCCTGTAAAGCGCAAGGTTGACTTCTCTTCATATGCCATGCCATTTACTTAAAAGTTTCCATCATTTAACTGGAGTTCGTATCACAAGAAATGTATGTGCATGCTTGTTTTGTTTGTAACTCTCCTCTTGTTCTACAGTTGCATAACGTGTTCTTTTAATAACAATCGGAGTAGGTGAACCATTTCAAATATATATTACTTAAGGCTGCAGAGAACAAGCATGCTTTATATGTCTCATTTGAGGCGTTTGTCAGAACAAGAAACTAATCTCTTGTTTTAGGGATTAATGTTACTGACTACCCTGAAGATAATGACCCTGGGCAGATTCAATTTAATAAAAATAGTTACATTTTCGAGGGCGCAGCTTTTCTAAAGTACGCCAAGGTAAATAAACTCCGGTTAGTAATAAGATGAGAAGATAAGATATGCATTATGCATTACTCGTAAATGACCAATCGAGTATTATAATTTAAAGTCACCTACTGACTGACTTGTAAATTATACAAATAATGCTGTAGAGCATGAGCAAGAGCAATATTCTTCACCAATTTCTCTGTTCTTTCACAATACAACATAGCACCCGTGTTTCGAGTAAATAAATTTCTTAAAATAAAACATTCACATGTAAAAGAGCAGATGACTAACCTGTTAATTTAATCAGTACCTGTCTGCTTATTTTATATCTATGCGATAAGCTCATAAAGCTAATTCCATCAAGCCAAACAGTACATAATAGTAGCCTAGTCCATAAACCTTCTTAAATGTTACTTAACAAGCACTTAAAAATAACTTATGGTGAACAAAAGAGTACATTTAAAGGCTCGAAAACACAATACCAGCCATAATGTATGCATGGATGATGATAATCGTATATTTTATAAACTTAACCTGCCAGACAGGGCAATTATATGGTATACAAATAAAGTAAAATACAAACTTCTTACTGGTAAAGTGGGTAATCAAGATTAGCAACATACATAGATTAACTTCTAATGACAAAGAGAAGCGCCAGAGGAATAAAAAAAACTTTGTGCTCGTGGCATTCATAAATGTTGTTAATGCTTAGTTCATTATCATTACTCCTGGCTCTAGTCTACTATCTCTACTGCTAAATAATGGCTATGTAAATTGTTCTTAATAAAAAAAACAGGACAAAGGAGCTAGCAGCAGGTGCAGTTCGTCGGCTGTGGATTATGTTTACTAAAGTTCACTCGACCAATAAACTTCTCCTGATTTACCAACTAACAACCATCTAATGGACAATAGTCACTAGAGATATGCTCTGCAGTTGGAAGAAAGGTTTCTTGATTGTGATTACCCTTATAAATTTTAGAGAATAATACACGAAAAGAGAAAAAGTGAATAAAAAATAAACACTCTTTCAAGTCCATCTCCATTGCGTAACTAAACCATTATTCAGAAGGAAAGCAAAGTTTACTTTCCATGCGTAGTTATTTGCTCGCTACTGTTACTGTTATTACTACGTCCGCGTTTGAAGGAAAAAGTGAGATGATTTCATGAGAAGTAAATTATAATGAGCCTATCAAATCAATCTATGGCACTTTTCCAGCTTAGAAAGTATAAGTAGTCGGCACGACACTGTTATTGCTACTACTACTCTTTTAAGATAAATATGGCTGTTAATTATACGTTGAAGAAATTGGTGTTTTAGCTTGGAAAAGGACGAATGTGCTAGGCCGCTAACTTTTTTGAGATAGAACGGCTATTTTAATTCAAATTCAACGCACACGGCTTGAATTTCAACCAACGCAACAGCAAGCAAAACCTTTGGCTTGTCATAGATAATGCTCTACACTGCAGTGCACTGTTACGAGAGATTATTGCTTTCTGGCGAGATGCTTCTGGTGTTGTGGTCGGTTGGTTGACAGACATCAAGATTTTGATTGTTATGGTGTTGATAATGTGAAAGGTCCTTTATCATTAAAGAAGTTTGTACGAAATGATGTCTACTCATTTGCTTATCTCATCTCTTCATTCGCCAACCTTGGACTGCTGAATACCGAGGTGACGTGATTGTCGGTCTGCTAAGGTGTGGATTGTTATTGTTGATACATATCATCTCAGCATGCAAAGTGGTATAGCGAGCTGGGCTGATAATTTATGCAAGTAATTGTCCAAGTAGAAATAAGATTGAGTGGCCGTGCGTTTTGATTCATTTTATGTGTCAATCTAACCTACCGTTGCTTTCGGGGACGACAACTTGGACAAACTGAGCCAAAAATGGAAAGGTTTTTTTCTTTTTCTATTGGTAGCTTCTCTTTAGTTAACAACACCCGAGTTGTGCTAAAGTGAAGGCAATATATCCTTGCTACCCGTGTGCCGACTTGGTCACATAATTTTACCGTACTTCCGGTTTTCATTCTTGTCTTTTGCTAAATAAGTAACTAGATTTGTTGTGTTTATTTTGATAGTTTTAACTTGTCAGTGATTCTGATTATGTATGGCTTGTAAAGTTACTGACAACTTTCAATTTTCGACAAAACAAACGAGTAATATTTTTAGGACAAATTAGGATAATAATGTTAAGGACGATTTGGGTAGCTTTGTTCCCTAATTTTTAGTAGATTCTCTGTGCAAAGGCGACAAAAATGAGGCTAATTACTGACTGTTATGTTTTCATTCACAAATAAATTTATTTCCTTCAGTGAGTAAGCGGTTTCAAGAAATAACTGTATATAAAATCTCAGTGCATAAGTTTATGCATAAAGCAGTATATTTGCTTACGCACACAGCTTCAATTTACACACATTCACATTTATTCAATGAGAATAAAAATCAACGTCTGGTAGTGAGAAATGGTAATTCGAGACGTACATTTCCCACTCCAGTCAATTTAATGGCAATAAAGATTAAAACGAAAGGACTGCAATAATGTTACCATCGGACGTAGTACCATCTTTTTGCGTAACGTAATCCGTTATTTAAATAATAACTGATGTTTGTACTTCAATAATCAAACATCAAGTTTTATTGTTATTGTTTTGTTTATTGTTGTTTTATTACAATTGGTAAATTATATAAGAGGAAATAAACAAAATCTTAAACATGATTGATTATTTTAGTATGCCTATTTTCATTGGGATTGAATTGCCTCAGCCTCCTAATTGCTGCAAATTTTGAAAGCAAGCGAACAAAGTTTCATGGAATTATACCATGCCTAAATTAATTTTGAACTTATTTATTATTTTAAGAAATTTATAGTAAGCTATGTTAGTTTAGGCGTCTTAAAATTTCAGCTTAACAATTATCAAGCATAAATATGGGAAAACTATTACTTTACTTTACTAAAAACAAAAACGTCGATAGCCTAAAGTTTGAAATTTTACAAATTGTTCTGTTCTATCTTAATAATAATATAAGAGCTTCTTCCAATCCTAGTGAGTCTTTCTCTGTCTTCCTTTAATAAGCATTTTAAAAAGCATTCCATAAATAGGGTAATTAAAAAACTCGATAAAATGGCTACAGAAGAAGCTATTAAGATGTATTACTGCTCTTAACCCCGAAATAGTAAACCGTATTAAAATCCTGATGATTACTGGTCTCCTGCTGGATAATAGGCTGAGCACAATTAACGACGGCTACAACACACCACTCTATACTATTAAGGAGTATCTTTTAGCCATAGCAAAGTGCTTAAACTTGTCTCAATGCAATGGTGACAAATTTGTATGGTTTGGCGAAGAAGAAGCGAACAGGGGAAGAGGAAAACTGTGAGAGATGTGGGAATTGGGAAGGAGGGAACAGGGGAAGAGGAAAACTGTGAGAGATAAGGGAATTGGGGAAGGACGAACGGGGAAAGAGGGATGGGGGAGGTGGGGAAGAGGGGGGGGGCAGTTGGGAAAGGAGCGAACGGTGGAAGAGGGATTATCGGTGGAAGGAGGAAGAAAGGTATGCCGGGTGAAATTGTGGTAGATGGATAATGAACTGGGGACAGGGGGGTTTTACAATGTTTGGGGAGCGGGCTAGCTTCCCTGGAGGTCTAGTAAATATATACAATCAAACAAGCGGGTTTATCAGCAAATATGTTATAGATTTTTCGAACTAAAAAACAGTACTACAAGAAATCCACTGGCAATTAAGGCTTCCTTGAATTAAAAAAGGAGAGCATCAGCATTTAACTTAGTTCAGTTAAAAAATTATCGTCTTCAGATAACCTCAAATTACCGAAATGGACGATGAAGCATCCATTCGCATCCTTTAGAATGCAATTTATTCTACAGGGATTTTGCACAACGGGTTTTTGAAATATAACTATCAGTAAAGAAATCTACTGAAGCTAATTTCTGGTTACTACTGAACCGCCCAACATGTTAAAATACTGTTTCAGCAATGAAAAAAACTGACTAATGATTATCAAGGATATATTATCGTTACTGCTCCCCAGCCACCAAAAACGATAAAAATTAGCAAAAGCAATTTCATTTATTTACCTTGTGATTTAATGGTATTTATTAGAACCGGATTAAATAAAAAAGTAAGAGCACCTAGGGTCAAATACTTAAATTATTCCAGGGAGATGAGCAATATGTATATGTTGGCTATGCCAATTTATCTCACTCCCTCTCTCGTTCTACCAAGCTCTACTAGCTTTTGTATTAAGCTATGCAAAAACTTTGTGTGTTATGCTATGAATGAAGTCAATTTCAATTTAATTGTTTCAGCCGTCTCGAGATAAATTATGGTAGATGGTTGTCCTAACTGATAGGAAATTAGGTGATGCTAAATATTAATTCCTGCTTTTTGTCGTTAGTACTTCCCTATACTAACCTGCTGTCGTCCTAGTCACTTCCATGCACTGTGCGTGCGGTTCATCATACTTTGGGAACGATCACCGATTTTACATCCTCTAAAAGAATTTCAAGCAACCGTCTTTGACGAAAATTCAAGCCATTTTATTTGTAACTAAGAACTGCTTGTGCTGCAAACACGCAGGTTAATAATGTAATGAATAAACCGTTATAAACGCATGTAACGAAGAGGTGTAAGCAACCGTTAAATGTCACTTGCGCGCGCGATGTGCGCGGAGTGAGCGCGCGGTGTATGCGGAGTGAGCAGGCGGTGTGTGCGGAGTGAGCGCGTGGTCTGTGTGGAGTGAGCGCGCGGAGTGTGTGGAGTTAGCGTGTGGTGTGGACGGAATGAGCGCGCGGTGTGTGCCGAGTGAGCGCCCGGTGTGTTAGAAAAAAGCCCGATCAAGAAATTTGACCTTCCCCCACGGCCACGAAAGGTCACGCGCCCTAAAGAGGGTTTAATTTGGCCTATTGAGACCTTCTAGATACTATTAGCAAAAAGCACGATCAAGAAATTCGAATATTTCGCGTTTGACCTTGCCGCACGGTAACGAAAGGTCACAGGACAATTTACGGTAGCGTTTTGAAGTCTACAAGCAAATAGCTTTGAAATTACACCGCTTGATAGGAGTTGCTAGTTAAATATTTGGTGACCTGTGACCTTTGACGTTGAGTGGTGTAATCCACAAGGTCCATCTTCATACTCAATCTAAGTTGGAACATCAATAAAAGATATCCGAAAACGGAACTCAAAAAAGTTGAACCGTTCGAGAGTTAGAGCTCGGACGGACGGACCGACGGACAGAGTGAAAGTGCATTCACATAAAGAGGTTTTACACCTCTTAATAAACCGTTGTAAACGGGCGTAACGAAGGCTAACGTGGGGTATTGGAGGCAAGTTGAGACATTCTGGGGTATTGGGGGAAGTGGAGACATTTGCGGTGTCAAGGGCAAGTTGAGACATTTTGGGACGTTGGGTTTGAATGAAGAAATTTGGAGTGTTGGGGGCATTGTGAGACATTCTGGGGTGTTTGGGGCACTGTGACAAATTTTTGAGGTTGTATGAAGTTGTTGAGGTTATGGATACTGTTTGGAAGCAGAGCCTTCACTTGCCCCATGTGACCTTCGCAAGGTAATAACGTTAGATCACGGTTGGTGGGGGTGCCGAAAAAGGGTCCGATGAAGTTGTCACGGTTGTGGGTACCATTTGGAAGTACAGTCTCACCTTGCCCCATGTGACCTTCGCAAGGTCATAACGTTAGACCAAGGTCAGTGGGGGTGCCCAAATATGGTCCGATGAAGTTGTCACGGTTGTGGGTACCATTTGGAAGTAGAGTCTCACCTTGCCCCATGTGACCTTCGCAAGGTCATAACGTTAGACCAAGGTCAGTGGGGGTGCCCAAATATGGTCCGATGAAGTTGTCACGGTTGTGGGTACCATTTGGAAGTAGAGTCTCACCTTGCCCCATGTGACCTTCGCAAGGTCATAACGTTAG
>JAQFZX010001961.1:0-23286 GCA_034682405.1 Hydroisotoma schaefferi | reverse complement strand
GTTCGACAAAGCGACGGAGTTTGAGATGGAATGTTCGAGTAGGGCCTACGTGACCTTTCAAGTAGGTCACACCTGCTTTCGCCTCTTATCTCTAGCAAGGTACGACTGGATGGAGAGGGCAAAAGGCAGCTTTCGATTTGCCAACGACATTGTTTCTAATATATCAGAACGCAACCTTGGTCCAGTCTCTTCGTGCCTTACGTGGTACAACAAAAACATTCCTAGGCTCTTTCTTTCTTAAGTAAAGCTAGTATGGAGTCAAAAGTCAAAGCTCATCGTTCGATTGCATGAAGCAGAAGAATGCTCCAGTCTATGCTTCGCATAAGTGGAATGCATTTCTATAAGAACAGACAGAAGAACTGCCACGTGCTAAGAGCATGTTCATAGTTTGTGAGTCAACTTTGACCTTGTTTCTTCCCTTATAAATCATGTAACCCTTGGCCAAGTTGACATTGTGCAATTCTTTGTTTCCTTTCCTTTAAACTTGAGCGAATATGATGCATAAAGATCGTCTCCACAACAAACTATTAGTATATTGAGTTCAGTCCGATTTTATAAATGGCGTTGTATTAAAATGCTGCTTCTCTAACCATATTTGCTAAATTTTGCAACGCGTAGCTTATTTAAATTAATTAAGACAAAACCGGTGAAGAGTGCTTATTAAAGTGCTAATGAACGGAGCATGATTTGTTTTGTATTTTAGTTTAGCAACTGTTAAAAGTGTATTTATAATTTAAGCTATAATAAAGCCCCATTTTAAGCAGATCTACATTCATTTAACATTCATCGTGACCTTGTATTATTTGTATTAATATTGAAAAAGGAATTAATGCGAACGTTACTTTTATTCATGGCATCTGCATAATCTGCAGTAAAAGATTTGATTGAGTAAGAAGACCCAAGATGTGATTATGATTATGTTTGACCTTTTGACCTTCGAGATACTTTTACTTAAAAGGTCAGGTAGGATTTCGTTTATTTCGAAGGATGATAAGCGTTTTAGCTGGTATTTGCTTTTTTTTTTAGATAATGACAGTGAAAACTGAAGTAGTTTTGTGGTGAAAGGATACGTTACTTTTAATTTTATTACGTAACTGTAAGATTTTGTCCTTTGTAGGGATGAAGGTTGAAGGATGCATTATTAGGTTTAAGAAATGTAAGGAAGGAGTTATAAAGCTTTCAATTTAACTTAAAACTTCAGAAATCCTGGAGATTTTCCAAATCTTTCTACTTTGTTTCTCATTCCCGGAGTTACATCTAAAGGTAGATGTTGTTTCTCTAATTGATGTTGGTAATTGCTGTTTAATTTCTTTAAATTTCCAGTGAAATTTCAAATATCGTTTTTATAATCATTTTTGAAACTTTTTGTACTGAGTTTGATACGGAAATTGTACGTCATGCAAAATCAATCACCAATAAAGGACGTTATTGAAGGGGGTTACATTTGGCTGGAGAATGAACAAGCTCTCATTTTGCATGAGGAATGGGTAAGTGGATTTCGTACTCGGATTTTTTAGTAGAATTCTATATTGTGTAGTGACTGTTAGTCCAATTCACGAGGGAAAGAGGTGGGAGAGGTCAATGGGTGGGTTCAAAATAGGTTCTAGTGACCTCTCGTCCAATCTACGAGGGAAAGAGGTGGGAGAGGTCAATGGGTGGGTTCAAAATAGGTTCTAGTGACCTGTCGTCCAATCTACGAGGGAAAGAGGTGGGACAGGTCAGGGGTGGGGTCTTAGTTGGTTGGAGTGACCTTTATACCAATCCCTAAGGAAGGGGGGGGGGCAGGGGTTGTGGATGGTTGACCCTGTTTTCAGTGAAACATGCTAAAATAAAAACTTGAGCATCGTAACCTTTCATCTGAGGTCAAAAAGGGGATGTCTCTAAAAGGGGTTGTTTAGAAGGGAGTAAGGATTTATGAAATAAATGGTAGAAAGTAAAGATAGATAGGTTTATATCCGTTGAGTTTGATTTTGTTAAGCTTCAGAAAAATCTTAATTTGCGGCTGGACATGCAGGTGGAGATGCCAATGGAGAGTGTCGAAGACATAGGGAAAACTGATGTCCTCACATTTAGTGAATTAAATAAAGCGGACACGAATGTGGATCCATGGTTTTGGACTGCTGTACCTTCCTATAACTGGGACCAAGTGGGAGGCTCCAATTATTGGTTTGCACAAGAGGTCACATTGCCAGGTACTCAGTACGAGGACATATCAATGGAACCGGTGGAACTTAAAGAAGTGGAACAGAATATATTCCAAGATTGCAAGATGGATTTTGGGATATATTCAGGCAAAGATGGAACTATGGATGCGAAGAATGAAGCCTGGATAGATGCAGGGACAGAGGAGACGGCTGTGGGGAAAGGTGCCAAGAAGGTTGCGAAGAAGGGGACTAAGAAGGCTGCGGGGAAAGGTGCCAAGAAGTCTGCGGGAAAAGGTGCCAAGAAGGCTGCAGAGAAGGGGACCAAGAAGGCTGCAGAGAAGGGGACCAAGAAGACTGCAGATAAGGGGACCAAGAAGACTACAGAGAAGGGGACCAAGAAGGCTGCAAAGAAGGAGACCAAGAAGACTGCGAGGAAGGAGGCCAAGAATGCTGTGGTTAAAGACACTAAGAAGACTGCAGGTAGAGTTACCAAGAAGGCTGCCGACGCCATCAAGGCTGCAGAAAACGGTGAAATGACTACCGAGTCAGACGATGACATCAAGACTGGACCAGCAGAAGAGAACATATCTACCAGCGCCCCGAAGGTGGACATAAAAGGGGTTATGAGCCGTTCTGAAAAATTCAATGCTTTATCACTTTTAATCGAAGAAAACATCGTTCCCGAACAAATCCCGTTTAGGGAACTAGTCATCAAACCCAAACAAGTTAAGTCGTCTAGACGGGTAAGTAATTGTTCCTTTGCTTGGCAGTTGTTTTACACTTTATTCATAAAGGGCTAAGGTCATAAGGTCATAATCCTGGTTTGTAAAGGCCCCTTAAGAATATCTCCTTAATTATAAATTAAACCTGTTCGTAGCTCACGTTGGATTCGCTGAAGGATGAAAAGTATCTTGATCAAAGAGCCAAGAATACCGAGGCCGCCCGTCGTTGTCGCGATGGACAGAGGGAAAAAATGGCAAGAATCGTCTTCCGACTTTCCTACCTCGAAGACCAAAAGGTCAAGGATGACCGGCTTATTCATTTGCTATACAGCGAGATCGCCATGCTCAATAGCAAATTGGCAAACAAGGATCGACGCAAGACTCCACGGAATACTAACAACGCTGCTACCAAGAATGTTATTCACATCGGGTAAACATTTACGTGTAAATGTCAAAACTTTCAAAATCTTCAAAAGTTAGAAAAAGGGGAAAGTCCAAAAAAAATTGTCAACTTTCAAAAAGTTTCAAAAGTTAGATAAAGGGAAAAATCCAGAAAAAAATTGTCCAGCTTCAAAAGGTTTTAAAATAATGTACTAAAAGAAGGAAAAAGAAGTGTCTTTCTTATCTTAATTATACTTGCGATTTAAAAAGAAATGTACATATAGGAGCGTAGATAGATCCTGTAAAAAAATAGGTTCATGATGTTTTTTTAACGATATTTGTATTTGTATCACGTTTTATTTTATTATTCCAAGATGATACTGGAATATTTGAAGTGATGATGATTTTAATAGAGATAAATAATGCATTTTATAACTAACTAATCGAGCAGTATAGGTAGTTTTAGTGTAGGAAGTTAACTCCCACTAATGTTAAAGTTTACTTGCACTTCTTCGTATGACTCTTCCTAGCTCTGTAGTTTTAACTGGAGCTGTTTAACTTACAGATATTAGGCATAAAAGATCATCCAGATTGTATCAATACTAGTTAGTGCGAGATAATTAACTAACTAACTTATGGAACGATATTTCTATGAACTTGTATAATAAATATTATGTTTTTTATTCTGTAAAAAAACCTGCTACTCTTTATGTTTAATTGTTAGATATTTAATGTAGGGATTGTAAGTTTTGATGACCTAATAGAGGGGGGCTTTAATTAATAACTTTTGTTGGTTGTTGTCGGATGATAGGATGGTAGCTGTGGTCAGTTTAGTGTTCTTGGTTGGGGTAGTTAGTTTGGGATGGATGGATGGATCGGAGGGGAAAGGTATTTTATATCCTAGGGAAAGTGAAACTCGTGAGGTCAAAAGTTTAGATGGGATTTGGCAGTTCCGGGCAGCCGATCTGGGGGATCAACTTAAGGGATTTGATCTCAACTGGCATTCTCAACTTCTGTCCAAGGTGGTTTTTTATTTTTTATTTATTTTATATGCATAATAGAAGGTTAGAAAGCAAAGAGAGAGTATGGTTAATTTGTGGATCTGTAACTTGGAGTTATTTCAATCGGTCGGAGAGTGTAAAGTTCGCTTTAAGAACTAGTGACGTTTTGTATTTTATATTATGACGTGGAGGTTTTGATGAAGAATTGTAGAATTTTATAGTAAAACTCGGTCGGGAGCCTTTCTGGGATATACCGTGTATCCTGAATTAAAGCCACCTAGACCTAATAAATAGCAGCCCTTTTGGAATACTATGCTCATTTAATTGCATCCCCCAAGAGTTTAATTGTAGCCCGGCCGGGCAGCAATTCACAGATATACCCAGAGTTAAAAACGTAACTAACGGGTGCGGGTTAAATGTTGGTTACATGTGGGAGTAGACGGGAGATGTGGAAATGATGCCGGTTCCTAGCAGTTTCAACGACATAAGTCAACGGAAAGAGCTAAGGGATCATATCGGGTGGGTCTGGTACGCTAGGTCTTTCTGGGTTCCTAAACGATGGCAGAAACAACGCGTCGTCTTGAGATTCGGAAGTGCAAACTCTTTCTCACATTTGGTAATCCGATTATATTTGTACTACACACGCAGAAGAGTTCGAATCTGTTAGAGTTTACCCTATTTCCCGTTTTTTAACTCCCTCATGGGAATCATTCACTTGAGGGGAGTTAAAACTGGAAATACGGTAGTTAAAGTAGCTATAGCTTGTTCTGCATTGATTTAAATACCTGAATAAATAGTGGGTGAACGGAGAATACGTGCTAAACCACACAGGGGGCTACTTACCGTTTCAAGGTGAGGTCAGCCACGTACTTAATTACGGGGCTGAGAACTTCCTCGTCCTTGCGTTGAACAATTCCCTGACTCCCTTTACCATCCCTCAAGGAACGCTCCACTATCCGAATGATACTTCGAGGTAAGTAGGGTAGGGTTGGGTATGTTCATTTACGTATTTCCGGCTTTAATTCCCCTGGGGAATTATTCAAGGGAACCTGCAGAAAAAACGGTGAGCTAGGGGTATTTTTTTTACTTGGAAGGGAAGGGGGTAATTGTAAAGGGGAATTATTTATTAGAGAGGTGATTAAAACCGGAAATACGGGAAAGAAGGTGCTTTAGAGGAGACTTTATTCGGGTTATGTGGTATTCGTGTAAGCTATAGTTATATTTTATTAAAAGGTATCCGAAGGGTTATGTCTCGCAGAGTTACAACTTTGATTACTTTAACTTTGCGGGGATTCACCGGCCAGTTTATCTGTACACGACTCCACTAAGGAAGTATATTGACGATGTTACGGTCGTCACTGGCTTCAATGCGGACACGGGTAGGTCACCCGGAGTTTTGTATGGTCGTTGGATTAATTAAAAATACAGTTCAGGTTTCTCCGAAGGATCTCTAACGTTTGAGTTTGGCTAAGAATGATGATGTGATGTGATATGATGTGAGGTTAATGCTTATCTTTACAAGGTTTTGCCAACTACTCGGTGAACTTTGAAACATCCTCTGGAAAGGTTAGCAAAGGGACGACCTGTAGGGTCGAGTTGAAGGACCATGAGGGCAAAACTGTGACCTCGAAGGGAGGGTGCAAAGGTCAGTTGACCGTGGCCCAGGTAAAGCTGTGGTGGCCGTACTTATCTGCACCTGAAGGGGAGTCTCCGGGTTATCTTTATTCATTCGAGATAAGACTGTATGATAAAGAGAGTAGTAGTAGCAGTAGCAAGGATGCAGGACCAGAAGAGGAAGAAGCTCAGGATGTCTACTCGCTGAAAGTTGGGTTTAGAACTGTTGAGGTTTTAAATGGCAGTTTTCTAGTGAATAAGGAACCCTTTTACTTCCGGGGTTTTGGCCGGCATGAGGATTACCATGTAATTTATGAAAAAAATATCAGCAAAATATAGTAGAATATGCATGGAAAAAAGAGTCTGAGCAGGATTACAAATTATTATTAAAAAAACGGATAGATCCGTGGCCGAGGGGTTGATCCTGTTTTGATTGTGAAAGACCACAACTTGATCAAGTGGATTGGAGCTAATTCCTATAGAACTTCACATTATCCTTATGCCGAAGAGATTCTAGATTTGACGGATCAACTTGGGATTGTTATCATTGACGAATCACCGGCAATTGGACTCAGGTACGCTGATCTAATTGGGGATAGTTAAGGGTCATTCCAGTACTTGGGCTACCGGTCATTATTCGGGTTATCTGGTTATTGGGGAGGGTGCCTGAACTTGCAGTACTTGGGTATTTAATTGGGGTAGGTGTTCATTGAGGGTACTTGACATTGGAGTACTTGGATATTTAATTGGGGTAGGTGTTCATTGAGGTTACTTGACATTGGAGTACTTGGGTATTTAATTGGGGTGGTTGGTCATTGAGGGTGTTTGACATTGGAGTACTTGGGTATTTAATTGGGGTGGTTGGTCATTGAGGGTGTTTGACATTGGAGTACTTGGGTATTTAATTGGGGTAGGTGTTCATTGAGGTAACTTGACATTGGAGTACTTGGGTATTTAATTTGCATAGTAAAACCTGCAGTTATAATGCTAACAGTTAACTTTTGATTAACAGTGGGTTTGGGAAGGGTTTGCTCAAAAGTCACCTGAAGGTTATGGAAGAATTTGTAAATCGAGATAAGAACAGGGCCAGTGTCCTCATGTGGTCTTTGGGAAATGAACCCAAATCCTTAGAGGACCCAGCCCCAGCCTATTTTGAGTAAGTGGGCGATCCATTTTGGCCTTTGGTTAATAATTTTGATATTCTCAAATTTGATTATAAAATAAATGCAATTTTAAGCTATTATTTTGTAACTTTTGGCAGAACTGTGACCAAAGCAACGCGAGATATGGATCCGGGCTCACGTCCCATTACTATTGTCTTGAGTCAGGGTTTTGCCAAAGATATCGTGAGCAAACTACCGCATATTCCTTACTACAGAGTGACAGTATTTTTTCAAGTAGAAGCGTATTATATTCTGATCCAAATCCCCGGAATTTAATAGAACTCCTGGCTGCATTTTAGGGAAATTATTACACGATAGCTATTTATCTAATTATTACTCGCAGTTATGTACTATCTCAATTTTATATGGCATTTATGCCCCTTCCATGACCTTTTTATAGGCTCCTTCTATTGATGTAATCTCAATAAACCGTTACTACGCCTGGTACGGGGATACCGGAAGAACGGAAGTGATCCGCTTGCAAATCCCAACAGAAGTTAAAACATGGTATAAAAAGTTCGGAAAACCGGTTCTGGTGACAGAATACGGAGCCGGAAGTGTTGCAGGGATGCATCAGGTTTATATAATTAAAAAATCAGCAATGAAATGGTAAAAAAAAAAGGCTGAGATGGTTTCATAATTTGTTATTCTAAGGCTCCATCATTCCTCTGGACGGAGGACTTTCAAGTTGACTATTTGGCAGAGCATTTTCAAGCCTTTGACCACCTCAGACAAAGTACAGACTACTTTATTGGCGAGATGATCTGGAACTTTGCGGACTTTGCTACTCCTGAAGGTATTTTTTGGAGTACCCTAAATCCTCGCCCATATGCCGCGGCTTATTATGTATATAAAAAAAGATTTTTTTTAAAGCATGTTTAAAATGGGAAAGATGCTCCTTTTAACATGTGAAGGATAGGCGTGCGGCATAATTAACGAGGGCGCAATATGGGCGAGTATTTAGGGTAAATAAATAGAGGATTTATTTTTGACATTATTCAGCTGGGCTAAGTTGGAGAGTTTTAAGGTCTTGAGGTAGCTCGGACCTTCATTGTCTTACGACTTTGACCAGTGTACAAGAAATACCTTAAAACCTGGACAATAGGTTCACTAAATATGCACAAAAAAATGCTGTTTGGAAGCATATTTAACATGGGAGAGATACCCCTATGAGATAACATGGGAAGGATAGCACGCGACTTAATTAACGAGGGCGGCCTATTGTCAATAAGGTTTAACGGTAATTTGAAAAGTTGTATTAAATTGTATGTTTTTCTAATCCAGAAACGATCCGCCCTTGGGGCTGCATGAAGGGGGTTTTTACTCGGTCAAGACAGCCTAAAATGGCTGCTCACGCGGTTCGAAAACGGTACTGGACCTTGGCAAACCAGACAATGCTAGACTGCTAGTTATCTCTATAAAAACATGTAGACTGTAAAACTGTCACCGTATGTCTGGTTTTAACTCCCCTGGGTGATGTCGTAAAGGTTGGGTGAATTATTATATTTAAAAGGGGAACTATACCACAATTAATGGGGAGTTAAAACCGGAAATACGGTGGGTTTAGTTAAGGAATCAAACGAATTGTTGTACCTACTATGTTCCTTACTTTTATTTATATTTCTACGGAATGTTTACTCTTAACCGTTCAATAATTTGAGTCTCACGAATCCATTCATTCCTCTTTTATTTGTTGTTGAATAAAAATAAGCGATTAATGCCGTATAAAGGACATTATGTAATCTGGATTTGTATTATTATTTATTACGATAGATATAGGGATTTTTATCGCCTTTTTTTGTTAAAGTGCTCAACACAGGTTTCGGTTACATCTTTTATGGAGCTGTAAAATGGAGTTTAGTCATAACAAATCCGACCTACTATACTAAACTTGACTTTTATTGATAAGAAATCCGATCCGGAGTTGATCGGGAGTGAATAACAGAAGGATACTTGGTATTTATGGGATGTAGGTAGCTTCAGTTATTGTAGAGGTTGATAAAGCTGGAAATCCTGTACTATCAATAACTGCTTATCTGGATACATACATGGTAGATTTTAAAGTCTGGGAATTTAGTTGAGCATAAGGGTTTTTTGCATGGTGGAAGTCAAGGATTGATTCTTTCCTGGTTTATGTCAACTTCGCTCAGAGTTTGGATTAGGATTGACCTAACTTTTGGCTTTTATTGCAGAAAAAGTTAATTTGAAAGAGCTAAAACTTCAGCGTAGGTTTATTCCTCTCTGGATTTACTTAAGTTTCATATTTAATTACTGAATATAAGATAATGTTCTGAGGGTTTGAGGTCAGTTTAAATGCACATAGTATAGTCGGGCTTTTACTGTTTGATAGGGGTCTTTATTTTATGAGAGGGGGACTGTAATTCGGGAATACGGTGGTTGTATTATATTGCTCTACAGGAGATAGAAAAGGACGAAGGATGATGATGATTCTGTCTCATATGCAAAGTCGGGCTTTAGGGATTGGATCCAAATCCATGGTAACGGTGCTAAATGGGAAGGTCCCTACGAGGACCAAGGGATCGAAAGCCAAGGCCCTTAAAGATATGATCAACTCTCCCAAGTTGGAGTTCATCCTTGAGGCTCATTCCGGACTTAGTGCCAAGATTGTAGAGGAAGCAGGTTGTAGAACTTACACTATTTCCGGTTGTAATTATATTACCTTAAAAGTAATAGAGCCTCCCCCGCTGTATAATGCCCTCATAGGCGCAACCACGAGGGGGTAGTACCAGGGGTATAAATAACATTAAAGGATGGAAAGGGGTGTGGCTAAGCGGGGCCCGCTTAACATGTAAAGGATAGGGCCTATCGGGAATTCCAGGGGGTAGAATGTACCCTTGTACCCCTCTTGGTTGCGCCTATGATGTCCCCTTACTTTTACAGTTAATAAACAAAGATGAATTCTCTGGAATTAAAACCGGAAATGGTACAAATGATGCGGGCTAAGGGGAAGTGGGCCTTAGAAAATGGTAATTTGTATGTAGGTTTCAAAGGGATTTGGGGAAGTGGTTTGGCAATATCGGCCCAGATGGGCGTCCGGGACAGCAACGAAGCGTCCTGGACCCAGGTCACTGACGTCCTGGAGTTTATGTCCGACGCGACCTCAGTTCCCATACTTCTAGACGCGGATACCGGGTTCGGAAACTTTAACAATGCCCGCAGACTGGTTCATAAACTGGAGAAAATCGGAGTGGCTGGTTGGTCCTTATAGTTTGTCTTATTACTACCGGAAAACTTGTAATAGAACGCAGGACGTTACAAGGTTATTTAAGAGTCCCACAATGTATTACAAGTTTTACGGTAATATAGATTTAAGCCAGAATAGCTTTAGTAAAATGTAATAATATAATTAATTATTGTATAGGTTGTTGCATGGAGGATAAGCTTTTCCCTAAAACCAACTCATTACTTGATGGGCGACCCCAACAGTTGGCAAATATTGAAGAGTTTGCTCTCAAAATTAAGGTACTATCTAATGTAACAAGTTTAAATAAGCTTCTTATTGGAATTTGCTACTAGTTTTGAATGGAACCCTAAGGATTTTGTCCATATTATTCGTATGTGACATGAGCTAAGTAATTCCAGGCGTGCAAGGACCATCAGGTGGATCCGGACTTTGTTGTTGTGGCTCGAGTAGAAGCGTTCATTGCTGGTTGGGGGTTGGACGAAGCGTTGAAACGAGCAGAGGCTTATCGAAACGCTGGAGCGGATGCTATTCTCATGCACAGTAAAAAGTCAGACCCTTCGGATATTGAGGCTTTCATGAAGGCTTGGGGCAACCAGGTTGGTTGGTTTCTTCGTAAAAAGTTACCCTCTGTTCATACCACGCATAGACGAAACCTGGGGGGTACATTACACCCATTGGTTTTAGAATGTACCCTCTAGAATTCCTGAAAGGCCCTGCCCTTTATATGTTAAAGTCTCCGCCCAGCCACACCCCTTCCTACCTATCCTTTAATGCTGTTTGATGCCCTCGTGATTGCGGCTATGATTCATACCCTTCTTGTTCATATTAAAAGTACATGAATAGTGATGCGGAGGTTGGAAATGAAGGGAAGGGTGTGTTTTCGAAATTATGTTTTTTTTCAAGGGTCCCGTGGTCGTGGTACCGACAAAGTATAACCAAACGCCAACGGAGCACTTGGCTCAAATGGGAATCTCTTTGGTGATATGGGCAAACCATAACATTAGGGCTTCGGCAAAAGTTATGCAACAAACTGCAGATCACATCTTCAAGAACAATTCCATTGCGGAGTTGGAGTCTCAGGTTGGTCAACCCTTATCAATTTTAATAACTCTGCGTTTTTATTTATAGATAAGCGATAACAATCGTTAGACCGCTCTCGCTCGACATACTAGCTCTCCACTCCCCTCTGGAGTGACTCTCCCTTAAAGTTTAACAAATCTTATCTTTCCTTTATATAACCGAATGCTTATTTCTTGGGTTGAAAGAATGGGGAGTTGATACAGAAAGTACAGTAACTACTTGATAACTGAATGATAAATAAGCCTTTTCCTTTTCAGATTCTTTCCGTGAAGGAGCTGTTCAGGCTTCAAAACGACCAGGAACTTGCTCAGGCTGAGAAAAAGTATCTTCCTCCAACTGCATGATTGTTTTACCGTTCTTTTTCCGTTTTACCATGTTCTCAGAATTCGTAGATTTTTTTAATCTGGTTTAAAATAAAATGACAAAAAATGGTTGTTCTTTTAAAATAGCAGTATTAATTTATTTAGTTCATTTTAGGTACATCCATAGAACAAAATAGTACGAGTAATTGCAGACATATTTGAGAGGTTTAAAAAAGTATCAGTCGTTTATCACAAAGCAGTCTTCTTCCTGTAGGGCTGTGCATACCATCAAATGCACTTCCAAATCATTCACATTCAGTAATCCGCAGGCCGGACAAGTTGTTACGAAGATAGTCTTGCGTCGAAAATCTATTGATGTGCCAAGACTAGAATGGTCACAATGACCTGCACCTGCACCATCATCTTTCCCTTCCGGATGCCGATCGTCTGATTTCACACCCTGTGTACTGCCTTTCTGTCGCTTGACAGGTGGGTCCTCCTCTTCCTGTAGGGCTGTACACACCATTAAATGCACTTCCAAGTCCTTAACATCTAGTAATCCACAGGCCGGACAAGTAGTTACGAAGACAGTCTTGTGACGACCATCCATTGATGTGCCAAGACTAGAATGGTCACGATGACCTGCACCATCATCTTTCCTTTCCGGATGCCGATTGTCTGATTTCACATCCTGTGTACTGCCATTCCGTCGCTTGACAGGTGGGTCCTCTTCTTCCTGTAGGGCTGTACACACCATTAAATGCACTTCCAAGTCCTTAACATCCAGTAATCCACAGGCCGGACAAGTAGTTACGAAGACAGTCTTGTGACGACCATCCATTGATGTGCCATGAATAGGATGGCCACAACGGCCTGCACCATCATCTTTCCATTCCGGGTGCCAAACGTTTGACTCCGCTTCTTGGTCTTTCCGTCGCTTGACCAGTGGGTGCTCGAGACCCCCTCGACCAAATGCTGGGACCTTGCTTCCAGAACCATCACTAAAGGAAGCACCACCCAATCGATTGCCACCATCTGTGCCTGTCGGCTTCAGCACCTTATCATCACGACCAGGACCTTTAACATATAAATACATAATTCATATCAACAATACTGAAACCCACAGTTCAACTAAACTAGCCAAGATAACACCAATAGCATTAGTATACCTTTCGGAAAGAACTGATCAATTCTTTTCTGCCCTGCACCTATGGACACGTCAGGGCTTCTTGCTACCTTTCTCTGTGAATTCTTGATAGGTTCCTTCAGTTTGATAAAGGAGCCACAACAAGTTGCCTTGTGAGAGGCCCACCACCCATCATTAGGTCCCGGGGCTCGATTCATTGATCGCTTTACGTATCCAAAATACGGAGGTCTCTCAAGGCATGGACCATTGCATCGCCACCAATGCGTTTTGTAAAACTCCACCTCGTTGTGGAAAGAATGGTAAATCTAAAACGATTTAAGTTAAATATAAAACTCCAACCCTATTAAAGCTGGCTTAACATAATATTTATTAATAAAAAAAACCTCTTAAAACCTTACAGATATGTTTACCCCGGCTTGACCATTAATCCTATTCATATGCGCAATAAACTTGGGACCGTGGTCTTGTCGCTCGCGATTATTCTCCGTCAAGAATAAATAGGCATGAATCATCTCGTGCTGCAATAACAATAGAATTTACCATAAAGTCGCGACATAGAACCACACACATTAGGTTAGCCGCATGCTATCCTTCACATGTTAAACAGGAGCATATCTCCCATGTTAAACACGCTTCTAAACATATTTTTCCCTTAGATTTAGATCAACTGCAGCTACATGTCGCGACTTACAGTAGCAACATAACCTCAATTAAGCCGCAGGTTATCCTTCACATGCTAAACGAGTGTCTCTGTCTCTCCCATGTTAAACACGTTTCTGAACATCTATATTCCTTCGATTAACCGCGGGCGGGTATATGTCGCGACATTCTTTTATCACAGATTTAAAATCATAAATGAGAGAACAACTGAGGGGGAAGTGCATATTCTTCACGAATCACGAGCATGCTCGCACAAATCCTAACATTAAAGGATAGTAAGGGGCGTGGTCCAATGACATTGCAAGGATTAGGACCGCTCTCAGGAATAAAAATGCGCTTCCGAACAGAGTATAGCTGGGCGCAACCATGAGGGGGTACCAGGGGGTGCAACTACCATTAAAAGATAGGAAGGGGTGTGGCTGGACGGGGCCTGCTTAGTATGTAAAGAATAGAACCTATCCAGAATTCCAGAGAGTACATTTAAAAACTAGGGGGTACAATTAACCCTCGTACCCCCCACCAGTGGTTGCGCCAATGTAACTGAGATGACCTATGACCTACCAGGAGAGTTTCCACCAGATCCTTTCTTGACCTTAGAGAAAGTAGCGGCCTGGAGAGGTGAATACTGCAGCCTCCGTGGGCTCCGCGATAGCGACAAACTCCGGCGCAAAGCGTCATCCGCGTGGACCAAACTAGGTAGACCCTGCCAAGCGTACTTCCAAAATACTTATCGTCAAATCGCTTGAATAATAAAAAAATATCCGGGTTAGGGTCCAGCGTTTCCAGGTCCGGATGGGCGATACTGTTCGCGTACTTTGCATCGCTCCAGAAAGACCTGCAAAGTTAAATATATATTGTCAATGCCAGTGGACGAGTACAGACAACATTATCACATCTCGATAAGCCTTACGTCCCCGATAAGCCTTACGTCCCCGATAAGCGATGATGACACACAGTTTATTTACAAAAAATCGGGCTTCAAAATAGCCTTAATCCTCGCCCAGACACCGCGGATTATATATTTAAAAAAAGATGTTTTGAAGCATATTTAACATGGGAAAGACACCCCTTTAACATGTACAAGATAGGCGTGCGGCTTAATTAACGAAGGCGGTATATGGACGAGGATTTATGGCAGTTAAAAAAACGCTTGGAATGGAAATACCCCTTCCTTTTAAAAAACATGAAGGTACCATATTTCCGGGAATAACTCCCCAGGGAAGTTATTCTTTCGAAGTAGAAATTGAGAATACTTTTAACACGAGGAAGATAGGGGGAATTTTAATTTTTAACATGGAAAGGATAGGAAGAGTTCTTCGAAGAGGGGAGTTATTTAAAAGGGGGGGGGGTAATAACCCGTAAAAAAATACAGTACATGAAAAAATCCTACTCTTTTCCAACATTACCTCCGACCTTATAAAAAATTACCCCTGGGGAATTATATAATATTGAAAATGAGGGAAGTAAAAAAGGAATAATAAACCACTTACATTTTATTGGGTGTCTTATCTGGAGCGAAGATAAGCTTTTGGATAAGGTAAGGTCCAGTTAAAAAAAGTAAACAGAGACAAGACCACAAACCACAACCTCCTCAGAGGAACAGCCCAGCTTAACTGACAGAAAGAACTAGAAAGCGTGTAGGGGGAGGGGGAATTCCGTTCCGGGTAAATTTGACCTCAGATTAGCGCTTATCTGGACCAATTGGAGGGAATTCTGACCTTATCTGGACCAATTGGAGGGAATTCTGACCTTATCTGGACCAATTGGAAGGGAGGTGGAGGAGGGATTCTGGCTCTCTATGGGTTACTCCGATGCCCCAGTTTTATTTCGATAAGCAATTTAGAAAGATAAGCTTCCAACTTTTCAGCTGTATTGCCCTTTTTTAGCATACGGAAACTGTTAGAAGCTTGGTTTTTATTTAAGTACCGTATTTCCCGAAATAATGCCCCCGAAAATAATTCCCCCCCCCCGGTATAATGCCCCATGCATTACCTTTTCATGTTGACAGTAGGAATTTACCCTATCTTGCCCATGTTCCTTGGAATTAATAATTCCCTAGGGGCATTATTTCGGGAAATACGGTATAGTTAGGAGAGCTAAGATAAGGGAAAGTAGGACCACAGCCCCTCATGTATGTCGCTTTTTAGAGGTTTTTTAATGAAGGTTTTGAACTTATTAGAATTGGAAGTGGATTGGAGATTTTAAGATGACGAAATGTATGTCATGGTTTGTCAGTTTTATAAGTTGATAAGGATTTATCATGTAATTGATCTAGTATTGATGATAAATACGCTTTTGTAACTCTGAAATATAAATTGGCACAATCCACATTTGCAACTACTAGTAAGTATAGTAGTAGGTTTCGATTTTGTAACTTCCATTTTTAAGGGTCCTTTGAATAAAAAAAACTACTCAAAACGGATTCTCATAATATAACTTTATTGCAGCTAAACTATGACAAATAGTAACTAAGTTTATAGTGATGTTTGCTATTTTTCACTACTTTTGCGTATTTCATTAACTTCTTTGTTTTAAAAACTATAGTTTAATAATAATAAGTTGTCTAATGAACTTAATTCTTTCACAGTGTTGCATATTCAAGTGTATTTAAATGATGAATCATTTGTTTCATTGTATCAAGTATACGGAATTTTTCAGAGGGATCTGACGCTCTGATTTAACCTAATAGTATTTCAACATCTTTAGTATTAGTGTCAATATTGATTGATTTATGATAAAGATAATAACAAGATTCATTTTGCATCGGATTTCGACCAATTAGAAAATGTCAGAAAGCAACAGCAAAACTCCATCCAGGTTTCACTCAGCTCATGGAAACGTTTATGAAACGGCCAAAGTACTTGCAGTCTCTGAATGTAGTTTATATTCGTTTGATCCATGATGCTCCAAAGTAGAGCCTAACTTTCTAGGGAGATTGTATTGAAAGGAGCAGCAGTGGAAAGAGTTTTGATGTGGTCTTTAGTATTTTCAAAATGTTTTGAAATTTGATCCCGGTCATCGTTCGGTTCTAGATTTTTTAAGTCTTCTTTGGTCTTTTCGAGAATTTGATTGACAAGAGAGCCGGTTATTTCCGTGTTGCCTTTCTCCATGAAGTAAAGGTAGTGGTTTAGGAGCTCCACGAAAAGCTGAACTTGGACAAGGGGGTCCATACATTGACTGGATATTCTTATTCCCTTCTTCAGGCACTCCAACACCCGTTTACCGTCTTTGATCTGGAATTTTTAGTATGTTAGTATTTCTGTTTAGTGAGATTTGATATTTCAAACCATGTATTTTACGTACGGGCTGTCCTTTAGAAACTACACTCTTTCCTGACCAGAAAAGATGAGCAACGGTTCCAACAGCTCGAGCTTGGTCGGGTTTTTTAAGCAGCTTGGATGCTGCCAGAGCACAATTAGTGGATAATGGCTCATGATTTTCCTCTCCGAAACAGTCTATTTGCTCTAGTGTGCCTATAATAAGGGTTATTGCGGCAAGTTGGGCTTTGCTGTCGGATATTTCATCCTCGTACAAAGAAAAGGCCTAAATAAAACACCATTAATTATGTATATGTTAAGCTTTGGATAATCCATACAGCGTAGCTTTGTAATAATGTACCTGGGACATAAATTCGTACGCAACAGTCTCACGATTTTCAAACGGTATACCACTAATTGCCAAAGCTCCTTGGAGAAAAAGTCTTAAGGGCAGTTCGGCTAGTTCTGCTTTAGTAAGGGCTACTACGGTTCCATGGCAGAATTGGAATATTTTTTTACACTTTTTCTCCCAGTTTTCATCCTGAAATCCAATTTAAAATATTAGAAAATAAATATACTAAGTAAGGCAAACATTTTTACTATTACTGTTCAAGGTGCAGTTTCTGTTAGCATAAAAGTGAGCGTTCTTATTACCTCGTCCTTTATCTCATGGTATTTGAACGCCAATTGATAAGCAGCAAAAACAATAGGAGGAAGAGTAAATGGAATTCTTTTATTTCCACCAGCTCCAAAGTGTTTCCGAGCAGTGTTCAGGATTATATACTGCTCATCAGGGTTGTCCGATATCAAAAGATGGAGAAATCTAAAGCAAAAAGGGGAGTGATGTAGTCCTGAATAGTTACAAAGAAAGTATGGCAATTAAATTAGTTACTCTCGTAATTCTTGTACCTTCCGACAAGACTTTGCTCTTCGGCGAAATCCTCCGGGTCTGGGGGTGCAGTGGGCTGATCAGCTTGGTCTTGAATCAGACAAGAGATAAGCCCAAGCATAAAGTCTGCCTGGTCAGGTGAGCCAATTCGAGTTTCATTCTCTAATGCATTGTTGATGAGGTACATGGCCATAGTCTTTCGTCCATCGTAATCCATGAAATCCAAAAGGTTTCCATAATTTTCCAACTTCAGTAGCGTTAGCACGTTGTCATAATTGTCAACGGGGATCTTTAGCATTTTAATAAGTTCCTTTCCTACAGCACTGTTTTCACTTATCCTTTCCAGGTTAAATTTATTGAATATTTCACAAGTTTTGCCCATAACGTCATCCACGTAGTCTACACGATCCGGATAGCATTTATTAGCTAAGTTGATTAAGGAGACTTGAAGGGCTACAACGTCTTCTGATGGCATGTGGGACTTGGACTAAAATGAGGGATATAAATTAATCAAAGTTAGTTTGCTTGCAGTTCTTTTGGAATTTATCACCTTCATCCTTACCATTATAATCTGAGCAACTTGAACGGAAAAAATGTAAAACAACTGAAGGTCTTGAGGTAAAGCACCTCCTTCGTCTTTGGCTCGTTGAGTAAAAGCAGCAAGACGGTCTATTAGGGCGATAATTATGTTTTTAACGTTGACATGGGGTTGGAGTTCGGCACAAGCTTGTAAAAATGAGTGAAGGGTAGTCAAATGGAATTCATCGGGAAAAACTTGAATGATACATTCCATAAGGTACTCTTGGGCAATTGCATCTCTACAGCTTACAACCTGTTCCAGAATGCTGGGTAGAACAGCCTAAAATACATTACAGAAACAGCCAGAACTTAAAAACCGTTTGCTAAAGAGATACGGATCTTTCATGTTAATTTTTAAACAACCTTCGTATATCTATCAAGATCAATACATTCCAGCTGCGACAAACGGACTAAATTCGTCCCCACTAAAATTCTCAGATCTTGCCGTTCTTTCTCTCGTCGTTCTCGGTCCCTAGAGTGACCTTGGTGTTGCATACGAACCCATAACTTATTCATCTCTGCAAAGTTCATGAGGACAAAGTCAATAGAATCTTGCACCTAGAAATAAAGAGGACGGGAATGAAAAACAAGAGTTTTATAAATCCTTCGCAATACAAATTTCTCAACAGTATTTCCCAATTTCTACACACCGTGCCTCCATTGCCTTCTTCGGGTTCTTCTGTCGTGTCTTCAATATCAGGTAGAACATTTCTGGTACATTGAAGAAGGTAATTTCTAAGAAATAAACCCCTCAAAGGGTGCTGGACCCCACGGCACATTTCTACCATGTCTTTCAAAACATCTCGGCACAAAACTGGCTTAGTTTTAATGTAAACTAAACCCACAGTTATCAAAAGGTATCTACAATAATATTACAGACAGTTATATTCAAGCCAAGAAATCCTTTAGCCTCTTTTCAATGAAATATACAAAGAGTCTAACAGTCTAGGGACAATATTTCCAGCATATTGAACAAGCTCATATAGGTCAGAAACCGGTCTTCCCTTTTGAAACTCGTCCACCAAATAGATTTCGAGATGACGAAGTTCGTCTGTAACTGCCATATCTGGAAGGACGGAGTAAAAACAAGTTAATTATGACCGTTTGGCAGACAGAAACTGATTAATTTCTGGCTCAAGAACAACTCACAAAGTTCGTAGTAGCTTTTGGGAGAAAGATTTGACGTCCTTAGTTCTCCCAACATGGTCGAGGCATGTTTAAGCCCATCCATTAACCTCCCTTTGTCTAAACAACGCTTCATTTGGAACGCTTGCATCTTAACAACTCCCAAGGCCTCGTCTAAAAGTTTGTCCTGCTCGTCTGGGGGCGACCCCAGTTGGGGGGCTGTCGGCTGATAACACAAAAAACAAGAATTTTTGGTTAGGTTAGGTTATAATTAGACACAAAATTACATCGTAAAACATTAGGTTAGGTTGTAGACAACTGGCACTATAAACACAAGAACCGGTTTTTAATCAACCATGTTTCAACAGCACTACCCGGTCAAGTCCGATAAGTTCTTATCAACGACTTTTACCTTAAAGTACTATAGAAACCTAAAAAAACCATAGTCATTTGCCTCAACTGATGAGAAGTTCATGAAAGAAACCCTCACAACACCGTAACATTCACTCAAGAGAAAGATAAGGGCTTATCGAGTGACTGTGCCGGTGTGCTTATCATTATTCCTTCTACCTTTAATTCACCGTAGACCGTACAATTAAAGAAAAGGTGTATCTAGGTCCCCAATGAATAAAAAGATAAGTGCTTATCAACCACCGACAAGCTAAATGTACTCCAGTAAAAAAAACCCTTACCATTTCCCCAACGGTCGAGAAACCTCCTCCCTCCCGGTCACACTATCCGTAGAAGAGCAGATTGATCGACTGAATAAAAAGATAAGCGCTTATCCCAACCGGTCCTTTGTGCTTATCTGAAAGGTTATCTTAGAAGGTAGGAGGGAGGGTAGGAAGGTGTTATCCGGGTGGAATTAGTTTAAACTGGTTTCGGCCCCCTTCTTATCAATTTAATTTTTTGGGATTGGCACTTCTTAACTCTCCCAGAGGGAAGGAACAGCTGGAAAGAGTCAAAAACCGATAGATGCCTCTTACTATTTTATACAAAAAAATATCATAAATTGTTCTCAAAGAAATTGAAAATTTCTGAAAAATTTGTCGAAAAAACCCGAAAAATTTCTGGAAAAAAAAACAAATTGGAAAATTTTTCGAAAAAAAGAGAGACGAAAGTTTCTTTGAATTAATTTACAGCTCTTTTCAGTTTTTAGACACTTGTTTCATGTTTTTGAGTAAATTATTGAGTAAATGTCAAAAGTTGAGTATTTTTGAACTTTGAAATTTTTACGGAAGTTTTTGTTTTGAAATGGATGATTTGTTTTTTTGTTTTTGATTTTAGGAAATTTTTTGGAATTTAGTAAAAATAAATTTTGTTTTGAATTATTTTTGGCAATATTTTATTTACAGTCCGGCTAATTGTCTTTTGGTGAAAGAGGAAAGACCACATTGAAGATTGGGTCTTCGTTGGTTGTGGATGAAGGAGAGGATCCGTGGAAATTGGGGGTTTTTTTGTTGAAAAATTGGGTCAAAAAGGTCAATATTTGGTGAAAGGAGAGGAGAGGAGTTGAAGTTATTTTTACAGGTTTTTTTGGAAGGGTAAGAAGGGGGTTATTGGGGTTTTTAAGAGGGTTTTTAGGAGATAAAATCTGTTGGGGTTGATGACATTTGAATGGGGTTGTTGTGGTTTTGGTTGGTCCAGGTGGATTGGTGATTGGTCAGGTCAAAGGGCAAGGGCGACGCTGTTGGGGGTATTGTCTTGGTGGGTGACGCTGGCTGGATGGGATATTGGAAAGGTCAACGAACGCTGACTGGTTGGACTAAGGTCACCAAGGAAGGGTCAGCTAGGGACTTCTTCCAACTTCAGTCTTAGCGGAATTTGCTCCCGAGGTTGGTTGGTACATTAATTATTTAATTAATTATTTAACTTTTGATAATTATTATGAGGTTTAGAAGACGCTGGGTATTTTATTTCAGGTGATTTATCCGATTTAGCCCTTGAGGACGGCATGGATTGGAGCAGGGGAGTGTGACCCTTTAAAGGTTCTTTTGGTACGAATTTGTTTTACTTTTTAAAGTATAATATGGGAGGAATTAAGGGTCATTCTGTGGGTCATTGTGTGGGTCAAGGGTTGTGTGATTCTGGGGTCAAGGGTCGTGTCATTGTGGAGTCAAGCATCGTTCGTGTCATTTCATTAGCTTGAAATGGTGCTTGAACCACTTTTGTTTTAACGTTTAAGCTATTTTTATTCTCAATTTATCTTAAACTAAAAGCTATAATCAATTTTATTCCATTTTATACTTAAGAGGCATTGATTTTGCTGATTCTATCTAACTTAAATATTGACTTATGAATCTCTGCTTTGTCTTAGGTTCGTCCCATTGGATTTCCGTTTGTTTATAAAACTCGTCCAGCTTCTTGGAAGTTAATCAATTGTAAACAAATACCTACTCCGCCTGCTGACGTGGACTAACTAGGAAGTCAGTCAGGATTAGTCTGGAAGTTGTTAAAATATCGTTGCTGGGTTGGTGATAAGCTTCTTGACATTCTCTGCTGGAGTAAATTTGACCTGGAGGGTGATAAAAGGTAAGAAAGAATCACACTTTTATTTGGCCATATTTGTTCATTTAATTCTTCAGGGGGAGGAAATAGTTACCGAGTTAACGTCATTCTTCGACAATAGGCGTAGGCATCAAAACAGGATGTTTAAGAAGCATGTTTAATATGGAAGAGATTCCCCTGTTTAACATGTAAAGGATAGCACTAATTAATTACCACGGGCGGCCTACTGGCAACTGGGGGATATGGTTACCGTATATGCTCGAGTACAGGCCGCGGCCGGGGCCACTATTCAATTTTGGACTTTTTTGGGGGTCAAATTTAACATACAACTTAAGGGGGCTTATGGGGGGATTAATAGTAATTAAGGGGGGCACTATTCGAGAGGGGCCACTATTCGGGGGAGGCCTCTATTCGAGCATATACGGTATATTAATTGTGATAGTTAGCCCTTAAAGAGTAGCCAATTACAGTTCAATGCTTTAGGAAGGTATGCTTCCAGTAATGCCATTTGCTATTCCAGAAGTTTCACCTGGATTTAACTTGTTACTGAAGAAATGTATTAAAGTCGAAATTGATGCCGGCTAGAATGTCATAAGAATGATTAAATAACGCAGTGAGACTGCTCAAATTAAGAAGCAAAGTCTATTAAGCGTTTCGTTACAGTTCATAACGCTATAAACAAGTTAAAAATATTTTTTTTAAATAAACTGGAAGAGTATATTCCAATATTGTAGCAAAATAATTGTTTTTAAAACTCAAATGACTGAAATAATGGATAACTTTTTCTAAAGTGGAATCCAAAGCTCTGTGTAAATATTATGGGTGGGTAGCAGTTAAATAAGGTTGGATTTTAGCACACAATTGTGGCCGTCGACTTCATTTTTCTGGCATAAATGGTGTAATGAAGTTTTGCAACATTTGCTGTAAAATTATAATTAGTGACGTTAATGAGTAGAATGAGAATTTAGAATCTAGAAATTAAAGTAAACTACGGTTTAAAGTTGTTAACTATGGCCAAAGCTCTAGTTGTATGCCTCTAGTTGTAGTCTTATCTAATCCCGTGGGAACCTACACCTAGTTTACGTGCTTTTTTAACCAAGGAAAGACGACGGGGTTGTGCTGTTGTAAGATAAGGTTGTGTAAACGTAGGGAACAAGGTTTGATTGGATTTATTAAGGATTAAACTTGATACTTGAAATAGGCATGAAATGGCATAAGAGAGTGTATTTATATTTAGTTAGGCATTTTTACTCTGACATATCGACAGGCGTAGTGGTAGTGGTACAGAGCAGGACTGAGAGAGTCTATGATTGCTAATTTTAATAATAATTATGGATTTAAATGGTAAACAAGGGTGCAGGATTGGTAGTTTTTTAAAAGTAAAATGAAAAAGTATAGCCAGCTTTAATTGATTTTGCTTTTTACACAAGCTTTAGTAGGATGTTTAGTACATTAAGGGTCAATTTTTGAGCCACATTTTGATCCGGATCCCAGAGGATGAAAAACTGG
>JAQFZX010001960.1:0-23296 GCA_034682405.1 Hydroisotoma schaefferi | reverse complement strand
TTTAATTCCCCTGGGGAATTATTGTTTCAAATGGCCCGAACCCCCTGGGGAATTAAACGGGGGGGAATTATTTCGGGGTGGGGACTTAAATCGGGAAATACGGTACTTGAGATTTTAGTCTAGTTTTTAGTACTTTTACCAACTTTTTTGGTACTTTCTCCTTTCCATGAAGCTAGAAATCGGGGTCAGTTAGTGGGGGGGGGGGCGTGCAAGGGTAGTGGGGCTTTATCGGAAGAATGTGGCTATTTTTAGAGTATGACTGGAGTTGATGTTTAATGGTTGCTTTAGTGGTTTCGAAATAAAAATGTGAGTCGTAGATACTAGACCTAAGCTAGAGATTTTTTAAATCATACTCTTCGATTTCGAAACACGGCTCGTTGATTGAATGGATGATCTACTTAGGGATAAATATATAAATAAATAGCACATAGTCGTCCTTCGTTTTTAGTTAGCATGGTCTGTTAGTTTTACTTCAAGAGGATTTAGAAGAAAACAATAAACTAAACATAGGCACAATAGCGATATCAAACGGAAGCGCAAAGCATATTGTAATGAAGATTATTTCTAAACGTATAATCAATAATAATTACTAAAGGAAGATTAAAGAATGGCTCGATAAGAAATTTAAAATTAGGTACTTGGTACTACCAAAAATCACATCACAATGAACAAGCTATTTAAATTAATTCCAGACTGATTCAAGAGGAGATATAGCGCTAGTACTACGGTTAGGATCTTCGTCAGGAGTCCAAATAGATCGGAATAAATCATTCGGATTAGACGCTGAATTGCCGATGGACAGAGTAGTAGGAATTGTCATAGTAGGGCTTCTGTTCAAACCAGACTGACTGCTTGACCGGAAAATGCTAGTGAGCGCTACGTTTCGACGGCTCGGTATTACTACAGTTTTAGTTGGACTTGGAGAAGACATTGGTTCGCTGAAGGTAGATCCATTGTAGTCCAGAAAACGAATTCCTTTAGAATTTTCAGCAGAAAGTTTTATAGCTGCTTGAATTAATCGATTGATTCTTATTTTTTGGGTTTTGGGACTGCTCTCGTCCATAAGTGACCCTCCTGGACATCTGAAACAAATTAATGCATTTTTGTGAATTAAGTTTACAGTAAAGTATTGTAATGGAGTTTTCTTAAGCAAGTGGAGTAAAAGTAGAGCTGTGAACTACCTCATTGATGAATAGTCAAGAGGTAGAAATCCAATCAATTTTTTCTCCTCGGTAAGAATGAAATTGCCATTTAACTCATCCTCGTTTTCATGATTGTAGTTTTTAATCTGATTCAAAAACTTGACAAGAGTTCCAATGTGTAACTTGTCCCGTAAAAACTGCACTTGAGCGCTGCAGGCTTCGTTTGCCTGTAGCCGTACAATCCAATCAGCCAGAAGTTTTACTGAAAACAGAGAAATTAAATTAACCAATTTTATAATGGGTAAAATTGACTTTACCCTAAGGTATTTGACAACACTTACAATGTGGAATGCAGCAGAATCGTTTGTCAATATTTTTTCCTCCAATCGATGAATCATTGAAGTCCTCATTCCCAAACAAGCCAATAGCAGCAATTAGTATGGAATTGAGAATCCCAGCAATAATTTCCAAAGTAAACTCTTCGAATGGACTACTGTTATTTGAATTCCGCCAATGAGCCCAAGTTGCAATGATTATCATTTGGAATAAAATGCTTGGCTTTATTTGCTGGTTGGTAATAAGAGGACTCAACAGGGGTACCATGTTGTAAACATTATTTGAAGGCCCTTGCTCGTTTACAGTTGAATAAATTGTCAACAGGTACTGCCGAACAAAGTCTTGATACTTGCTGTTATTTGGAGCCATACTGAAAAAAATGTCAGTCATGTGAAGTGAACGTTAAATACGAGTAGCGTTAACTTTGCCTTCTATACAATTTGTTATTCTCCTTACTTCAAAATTTTTGCCATAAGAGAATCAAAAGCTTGGTACGAATGATCGTGAGGGTTGGCCACAGACATTGCTCTCACAAAATAATAAAAGCTGGACAAATAGTTGTTGATTCCTCCTTGATCGTTTCCACCGTTTAACAAAAGTTGAGTTATCGCCATTTGATGGAAAGGAAAGCCATTTGATGGACACACGGCGGATGACTTCTCATACCTAAAGTGTAGTATAACCAGTAAGAACTTATTTATAACCAATAATTTGAGTCCTTCATCCAGCGATTTCAACGTTTCGTGACAACTTACATCTTCACCGCTTCTGGGAAACTACCACGGTAGCGGAGCAAATCCCCAACATGCAGCAGACAATTCTGTAAGATGTAGTAAACCGAAGTCTTTGAAGGATTAACCAACGGACTTTGCGATGTTTTCGTGCAATACAGCTTATTCGTTGCCGTCGTGTTCCTACAAGATATAGTTTAAGATGCTTAAACAAATGGCCAAGAAAGAGCTTTCAGCGTCCAGCAGATATATTTTTAAATCATAATCATACGTAATGAAAGAAATGTCGAAATGAATTCCAATATCTTGAATAAGCCCAAGGTAGTATCCAACACCGGCTTCGATCATCAAATGGAACAAATGCTTATCAGTTCTTCCGAATCGAGTTAACGGTGTTTTAAAACAGTCCAGCCAAAGTCCATCCTCCAATCGACGGGCCAACGCTTCATCCAAATTGGTTATTAAGAGCTTCTTATAAAGCGGCTGTAATTCAGGAATAATTCTGTATTGACTCAACCTCATCATGCAACGATAAGCCTGGCATAATTATTTCCACATACCTGCAATTGTGAGCTGATGGTCAGTATCGTCTCATTTGTTAGTGGGACAATCGGCTCATTCAGCTTTACGCAGAGCTCTTCCAATTGCCTGTAAACAATAAAATTAAAGGTTGATAAATATGCCATACTTTTTCCACACTTTTCGAATACGAAAACACTTGAAATCTTACGAATTCACTTGCACCAACTGGGAAAAAGCGGCTACAGAAGACATTTCTCCAACTTTCCAATGAATTTCAACAGTAAAATATCAATAAAACACCCAGTATAAATGGGACGGAGAGGTCAAAGGTTGAGTGCAGGCTTTTTGCTTTTCCAATTTCGAAAGTTAGATCGATCGATGCCGAAACTGCTGAACTGGTCAAATTCAAGTAAGATTTAACGCAATAAATTCTATTTAATTTCTGATAAATCCCTTTTATTTCTGACCTTTGTTCAGATTCTGACTGGTTATCATGAATGTAACAAAAACATTAACGAGTAATAAAAAAAAGTTGACAGAGACAGTAAAAAGTGCTTTGAGTTGAAATGAGAATGCGATTTGCGAGCGAAAAGTTATAAATTCGCTATAAAGTCTTTCTTCTCTCGAACTTTCTCCTCGTACGCGGGCTGTAGTTGTAGCAAGTAGTCTGTAGTTGCCTCGATGCAATGACTTTTTGTGTACAAAGAGTAGAGAAAGAGTACGTGATTTTTACATGTTTTTGACAAATGTAAATAAATACTATAATATGCTAAAACATATTTGAATACTTAGTTTAGTGGTTAGTTATGCAAAATGTTTCAAATCTGTTTGAAACGAATGGATTGAAGCACTTCTTCAGCATGGTTTTGGCTGGCGGTATAGTCATTGTCGGAAAAATTAATATCATTGTCTGGCAATATGCATTCTTCTTGCTCTTCATTTTCGGGATGGATATGAAATGGTAACATTTCATCATTGTCACTGTAGTCGGATTCGGAATCATCATCTACAAAAATATTTGGTTCGTGGTTATTCCTCGTACATAGCTCTTCGTATTCATCTGAGCCTTCCGCCTCAGAATCGGATGATGTTGCAAACTCAACAGGTTCAAACTCCATATCCTCGTTGACTTCCATGGTCATTTCACATACACCAGACGGCGAAGGCGAAGGAGAGCTTTCACGATCGGGTAATGCCTGGGTCAGACTAGTACGAGCTATTAGTGGTGATTTGTTGGTTTTTCTTTTTTCAGATAAACTTGTGTTGCTTTTCGCAAGCAGATTTTTAGGTGGATGTGAAGAGGTCAGTTTTTCTACTATCACATGAGGAAGCTGTCGTATACGCTCTTCGTTATCGCTAGAATCGACTGAAAATTGTCTCTGACTGTTCATGTTTTTCTTTCCTAACATAGCTGATTTGTTATAGTTCGTAGTAAACCTTAACGGCGGCCGCACCGGCGAATTTACTGAATTCATGTATTGGCCCTGTCTACTTACAAGTCTTGGAGAAGTGACACAAGCTGTACGATGTACACTTTCTGACTCATTATTATCTTCGTCAGTATCATCAGAACTCAGCACGATCATTTCAGGCTCTAATATCAATAACGGGTCCCTTGGTACTGGCCGTTGTAGGTTTTCTGAAGGCCGGCTAGGTAGGAAGGCTACATTGATGTTTTTAACACCGTTACGTCCGATTGCAGTTTTTCCATTGACACCTTGCACTACTTGACGTTTGACCAGTTTCTTAGGCACAGAACCCATTCCATTTTTTACAGTAGCAGGAATACAGAGTGCTTGTTTAACTCCTACTATTGTAGTGGTAGATGTCTGTCGCTTGTCCGACTGGCATTTAACGTTTTGAAATTCGTTAGTGATGCGGTTAGTTGCACATTCGGATTCTACAACGCCTAGATCTAATTCACTATTTTCATCGGAAGATTCAGGAACATATTCTGATGCCGGCGAATCACTGTCTGATGGACTTTCTGAATCTAGTTCATCTGGGCGTTCTTCTAGGAAACTGGGTGAGAAGCTTGGCTTTGTTCTTGGAAACTTAGAGCTTGAAAGTTTTCGTTTCTTCTTCTTTGCTACCTTTTTAGACGGACAGGTAGTTCTCTTAAGAGTTCTTGATCTTGTTCTTCGAGCTTGATGACTTGAGTTGTTAATAATAACAGTATCGCCGATTTTACTGTTAGCTTTAATTTTCTTTTCCTTGGCACTGGTAATGGCTACCGGTAAACAATTTTCTTTTTCTAGTCCGATGTTTACTTTTCCAGTGTTATTACAGTGTTCAATTTCTTCATTTAAATTGGCCGATGTCACAAGTTTTTCTACCTTTTTAGTAGACTTGGATACTGGTGCATCGTCAGCGGGTTGCTGTTCAAATGAGTTGATGGGTATTTTATTTATCATACCATTTTTGTACTCAACCCGTGTATCTTTGTTTTTTATTCTTTCTGATCTTTTGAACTGCGAAGAGGGATCTGGATCAGGATCCGACGAACAGGGAGACGGAACTTGTTGTTCTGTAATTTCCGTTTCTTTGGATGACGTAAGCTTTAGAATTTTTGCTGCGGAAAGCCTCACAATATGAACAGCGCATTCTCTTGGTTTAATTCCTAGTTCACTAAAATGACTTTTTAAACTGTTCGATTCAAAATCTTCTACGTCTAACTTTCCGTTTGACTTATTTGGGATTTTAGGCTGACTTTCCTTTTTTGTATCAATAACATCTTTCCGTTGGGTCATTTGCTGCTGATTCTCTACTTGCAGTAGTGCACACTCTTCTTCTTCTACGACTACTGGGTCTCTAGTATTATCTTCCCACATATCGTCAGGAATAAATTTCCCATCCATGGGTTCTTCCTCCTCCACCGAAGCCAATAAAGCGTCCTCGTCCCATTCGATAAGATATTCGGGACCATACGCTTCCGGTTCATCTAAAACTTTCTCAAAATTTCCGGTCTCCTCACTCAAGATAATTTTCCAGCGATCTACATCCCATAAAATAAATACACGTATGACTGTTTGAACTTATCACGTTACGTTAACTTAAATTACTGACTACTTTTACGACAAACAAGGATTGAGTCATGATGACTATTTGTAGTAAGAACACTCACCGGGTCTTGGAGGGTCTGTAAAGATAAAACAGTTATCGTAAATCAAACCCAAAAATAATCCTAATACAATTGAAATGTTGAATTAATACAATAATATAACATACCGAGAACTCTTCCAGTTATTAACTCTCTAGTTTTGTGAATTTGCGGCATGAAAAGAAACGGTAAGTGGATTCGCACTGTGTTCTTCTTTTCTTTCAGTTCTGAAGGGTTACTATATGTGCCCAATAATGGATTCAAATCCGTAGATACTCCTTCACAGTCTGACTTTTCTTGAGAGCAGTCCTTTGGGTCTAATATATATTTAAAAAAACAGGTATTGTAATAAGGAAATAACGAATAGTTTCTCCATTCGGGTCTCTCTTTATTTCTTTATTATCTTTACAGTCAAAATCCTGTACCTTTTAGGCATCTATTTGAACTTTGAAGACTGCTCTCTGGCATCCCTAAAAAATGGTTGCTGTCAAATTCACCGATTTTATTGTAACAGCCATCCTTGGCCGTACTCATGTCTATGGAAATTAAGTAATATTTTATGATAAATTACTGAACTCTATTGAATGCACCTGTATAGATCTTTATAGATTTCTGGATAAGCATGGAAAGATGGAAGTAGCGAAAAACATAAAGCGGTTATCAAAATAAATATAGCATGTAACCAATTTTTTATATACATGTTAGTGCATTAACGCGGAACTTTGCCTTAACATTACATTACATCATTCAACTCATCAACTATTTGAAAAACTGCATAATGAACTTAAGAATACAAATGTCTATTTTGAAATATTAAGCAGAAGTTGTGAACTTAAAGTTAATATTTTAATTCATGCACGATTCTTGAGATAAGAGAACCAAACTAGCTAAAATAGACATTTAGACATTTTGTAGTTCAAAATGGTAAATCTACCTTCATCCTCTAGAGTTTGGCTCTTGCACTGCTGCGCATTTGCAATTCCTCCATTTATAACTTCTGCGAATAGGTTATCAATCGCTTCATCGGTTGATTTTTTTGCTAAAAAAAATTATTGGTGTCTCCTTAAATATTTAACTGGCAACCCAAGCATCTGAATCTTAATAAAATTATATTTATACGTTATGCTTACCTCGTTTGCGACCTCTTGAACAACTGCCCAATCTCTCTCTCCTAACGGTAACAGCACCTATTCGCCGTATACAAATACATGTATTGGATAATTTAGTTTTCAACTGTATTACTACATTGGAAAAAGGTCAAAACATAATCACTTTTTCTTTCACCTTGTGTACGAGATGCATCCACATACCCAACTTTAATACGTCCATTTGAAGGATCGTTGTGACTGGAAATATCCTTTGTACAGGCTGAATCTGGGAGATCAAAAAACGCATCAGCCAAACGATATAAATATAAACGATCAGAGTCGTAAATACAGTCTTTTTTTAATTTGAACATGTACCTGTTAATTCATCCAAATCCATAACCGACTTCCAGAGGTACGTCTTACTGTCTAAGTTATTCTGTAATCTTTTGCCGTAGTCTTCAATCATGATAGCTTTCAGTTTTTCATCTAGAACCGATTTTGGTGCCGGAGGAAGTATAATGTTCCTCCTTATCACAGGAAATTCAGCAATTTCACCAATATGGGCGTCCTCTTCTAAAACTCCAGTGTCAACATCAGGCAAAGGAAAGTCTATATCACTGAATATGATTGGTTTTCTTGATGGCGCCCTCGAACTGATTAAAGATTTATGCCTTTGCTGGGCCTCAGTCGCCTTAGTCATCATTGCCTCCTTTTTTAATGACAAATACTTCGATGCACTATTGGCTAGTTCCGATAAAATTGAAGCATCACGTTTAATTTTGACCCTTGACACTTTATCCCTCTTCGGAATAGGGTTTCTGACAAGTCCAATGCAGTCGAACCACTCGCCATCAGCCAACGTAGGAAAATTGAAATGGTTACTCTTGGTAAGATTAACTTCCGGTAGTACGATTGGTACATCTTCTTTCGTCCCTGTCACCTGTTGTCCTAATTTATCTTTGTTGACCCGAAATTCCGCTTCAAAACTTCCACTCCCATACACTCGAAGGTGATAAGGCGTCTCCGGTAATACGTAACCGGTAGGATTTGCACGTGTAACTTTCCGGGTTGCTTCTTTATTTTTATAGTACGCATTTGGGTCAGGAACGAAACCGAATTCACGAGGAAGAAATTGTGTTGCAGAAGAGGGAAACTTTTTCTTGTATATCTCCTTGAATTTTTTAAATTTGGTAAACTGCCATGCGTCACGTACGTTGTACAATTTTAAAATATCAGTGTCCTCAGTCCATTTTTTAAAAGAATCGGTTTGATTTACATATTGGTGTGTTCTCCAAAATTCTTCTTTGTCGCTTGCATATTGATATTGTGCTGATTTTCTACCAGACTGCAAACGTCTGGCAACAACCGAAGTTTTCGCTTTTGGTCTGAATTTCAGAGGTTTGACAAGTCTGTTTTTCCAATGTTTAATCTCTCCTTTGATTCTATTGCCATTCTTTTGAAATTTTCGGTTAGCAGTGAACCTTTTTCTTGCAAATACCCCGTTTACTTTTTTTCCTTTATCATTTTTAGCCATGTATTTTGCAACCAGCTTCTGTTGAGCTGCTTTGCGTTCCTGCGGTCGGAATCCTTTCTCGATACCATCGTCGTTGGGGTCATATTTTGAGGGCAAACCTATGTAGTCGTCATAGTCAGGATCCACATATTTCAGCTCTTTTTCTTGAATGAGTTCCTTGCCTCCCGTTTCCAAAAGGTGTTTACAAAGTTTTTCTAACTTTTCTCCTTGAGTAAAGTGACCGATTGCGGTCCATCGAGGCTTGAAAATTACTGTTTGTAGATCATCTTTCAACGCTTGAGACAAACCTAGATCTTCTGCTAGACCATTTGATATACCCAGAGTTTCTAAACTTGTCCGGTTAGTGATAGTAGAATCACTTAATTCTGGCTCTATTCTTACATCGGAAGTACTAACTATTGGAGTTTGACCGTTGTCACAAGTTCCTGCGGCTACATCACTACCAGCAGCGGGGAACAATATATTAAATAATTCTTTACACGGATTCAGACAAAAGGCCGTCAGATAAAAGTCTCTTGAGTGGGAACTTGTAAAATTTTTGAAAAAACCAGCCAGTCGCAATTCCCGTAAAGACAGCTTATTGTTTTCTACGCAAAGTTTAGCACTATCTATGGGAGTTTTACTCCGGAGAATTTCTATGTGATTGATGTCAGTGGTTAACCCTCGGATATAAACTTTCAAGAACATTTCCCGGACTTGGTTATTCGATGGATCCTGTATAAATACAATACATACAGTTAATTAAGACACAATTAATAATTTAGTTTACTAAAACAACACAAAAATTAAATATTTGCACACCTTCATTAAAATTATTTCCGCTAGAGAATACAAGTGCACGCTTAATACTGGTTTGTCCTGGCCAGACAATGCAACCAAAAATCTTTTAACAATCTGTACTAATCTACTGTGGTAGTCCATGTCACACGTGCTTGACTCTAAACCGATATTTATCCACTCATGTAACAACTCCTCCACAAATTCATCCTGTTGCTGATGTTCTTTACTTAATGCACTCCATAGCAAGACCTCGGCTAATGCTGTAAGGACTTCCTTGGGTTGAATATCCCACAATGTTGCTAAAAATGGACATGCGGCAGATTTTTCTTCGAAGAACTTTGTTTTCATACTTCTAATGACTTGTAAACTTAGCTTGGGGGACCACTGTTTGATAAACTAATGAAAAAACTTTAATGCAATACTACTCAAAATGATAAATAATGAATTATATGTTTTTATGCTACAAAATCAAGTACCTCGTCCTCAATCTCCTTTTTAAACCATAGTAGTACATACGCATGTAAATACTCTAAGTATCGTTGCCAGTCACAGTATAAAGGGTGAAAGTCTTCAGGTTGTAAGAAAATTTTATGTGCATTATCCGTGTAGGCAGCCTTTATCTTTATCACAGACGCGTGTAGCAAATTCGCTACAGCTCGCCACATCTCATGCTTCTCCATTACTTCAATCCTTGACTCGATAAGTAGCCATCCTTCGTTACTAAAAAGGTTTTCGATAGCTGAAATTAAACAGAAATAATTATAAATAATAACAGAAACCCCACTACACATAAATTAACAGGAAAATAAAAACAAACATCATAATCTTCCTCCATTCATACCTCCATCAGTCAAGTCTGAAATAGTACTGGCCGACAAAACCGCATTAATACGATCTATGCTCCAAGGCTCGCTGATCAATGGCAAAAGACCAACACACACATTTCTTAATAACTGATCGTCATCAAATCCATCAGCTACTATTTTAATGGATGCTTTCAATTGCTCTTTCATGACCGCGTCACACACTTTCCGGTTCATGAACCTGTTATCGAAAATGACTTTGGCAGTGTATCTGTTAAAACAAAAATAAATACTCAATATACGATTTAAAAATCGCTTAGAGAAGAACGACCATGAAGAATGAACCATTTAAAATATTAATATAACTACCTGAGAAGAGTTTTGAAGCAGATAAGAGGTTGCCGAAGGCGATCGTTAGTAGAGCAAATACAATATTCTTTCCAAAGCTCAAGTAAAGTTGCAACTGTTCCAGCCTTTAATTTACTCTTCTTCTGAGTAAAGTCACCCAACCGCTGTTCAATCTACGGAATCCCAACAAAACTTTATTCCGACAAGCCCCAACACGCCAATAATACACAATAATATTTTCAACAATTAAGTGCCCTTACAACGCTTTGATCGAACCACGTTTCATGTTCATCCATCCCATTCACCCCCTCCGTTTCAATGTCCATTTCTTCAATTATAGCTTTCGCAGCTGTTCCTTCCTCATTATTCGAAATGAAGTGTTTAATCATCCTTCCATCAGGGTGGACCTGCGGACAGTCACGGGATATCGGATACATCTACTATAAAATAAAATACCACAACATAATGAAATAATCGTCAATTTGAATGATAAATGAATAAATACAAAACATGATAATAATTCCCCAAATAATACCTTTTCGGTACACAAATCCCTACTTTATCTTATCATGACTCAAAACTCACTACATTACTTGCCTCTTTCCGGACTCTTAATTAACTATTTGAATATTTTTTTTTACAATTCCCCGAAACCAGTCCTCTCTCAATTATTATTAATTACAAAACGCACTAAAAAACATGCCAAAAGTCTCACAAACCCATCGAATACCTTTAAAAAAACTAATTAACCTGTATTTAACTCACAACGGAAAGGATGATTATTAATTTGAAATATTCCACAGACGAAGCAGCAGCGAACACTCCAAAACGGACACAAACAATCCACTCTTTTCAACTGACAAGAACTCGGATTTTGGTGATTTTTCTCTCGGACGGAACTGTTAAACGGCATAAATCCCGTTTTTTAAATACTTTTTGAAAAAATGTAAACAATTAATTTTGAAAAAAAACACAGTCCCGTCTTGATTTTTGAAATTGAATAATATTTTAGAATAATAAATAATTATGAAGTCACGTAGGCTTCTCGTTATTTCTTTTTACTGTTTTGCTTTTTTCCTACGATTGAGATTTTTTTCAAAGATTCCCTCAGCTTTGTCCAGTCTTTTTTCTGCTCTTGATGTTTCTGGATGATGTGGTATTTTTTTTGTATAAAAACAGTAAAACCGATTACCGTATTACTGTATTTCTGAAAATTACCCCCCCCCCCGGGGGAATTTTTATCAAAGGAAACATTGAAAAAAACTTTTTACATGGGCAAGATAGGGCGACTTTAAAATTTAACATGGAAAGGTAGGGGGAGTTATTCCGGGGGAGTAATTAGACGGTATTTTTAGAGTCTACAATTACACACAATTACAAAACCATTGTACCGTGTACCCCCTAGTTTCCCAATGTACCCCCTGCATAGACAAAATGTCAGAGACTTTGTGTACGTACCCTCTGGAATTCCCGGAAGGTCCTATCCTCCTATCCTTTACATGTTAAGTAGGTCCCACCCATCCACACCCCTTCCTATCCTTCAATGATATTTGTACCCCCTGGTACCCCCACCCTCTGCATAGACAAAATGTCAGATACTTTGTCTATGTACCCCCTTGTGGCTGCGTCTGTGCAAGGAACTTTTAATGGCTTGGCAATCCGGCTTTTAGCGAGTAAATAATTAAATGCATATGAGAACACGGTGACGGTCACAAATCATTCCCCATGCTATGCTTATCATTTATCCACTGCTGCACTCCACCGTCCACCCTAAACGCGTAAATTTAGAGGTAAATGCATGGGATCAAGATTTTCGGAGTCATTCATCACATCATAGACTTTTTACTGTTTCCAGAAATCTTGACATGGCATATCCCAAGGTGGTGAAATTAATTATAGATTAATTTCACCACCTTGGCATATCCTTGAGGAAACTATGCATTCAGCCTTGTAAATTTGAAAGTTGTTATAAGCAACTTTTTTTCATTAAAAAAACAAATTATAGGCGATGCAGAATGTTTTACCCGGATTATGAAATTGAGCAAGTGGTCCCTCTTGTGTAACGCTTTGGGTTTCGGTGACGGTTCCCTGGTTTGCAGACACTTCATTTACAATCTAAGATTTACAACCCGATAAAGGTAGTAAAAAAGGCTTCGGGATACGCACTAAGAAATGGAGACTGAAGCCCAATCCGACGTGTTAGAGGTGGATATGACGCATTACGGCTACGAGCGACGAGACTTGGAGAAGTTTTGTTCCGAACAGATAAGAATTCCTCCAAAGTTACCAAATATTTTGAAGCAGTACACCAAAGCGTCTATGAAAACGCAACCCCGAGATCTGCTTCATTGGAGCGCTGCATACTTCAAAGCGATGGCTGATGGCGAAGTTCCTCCCGTAAAAGACAAACTGGAATACCCCCAAGCGGAATCTAAGGATGGTCTTACCGTTGGATACCTTCGGGTCTTGAATAACCAAGTAAATTGCAGGATATTAGGGTTTCTGCGGAGAAAAATTTATCCTAAAGGATCGCTAAACTATAATATAATGAGACTTTGCTGTTTCAAAGGTCGGAGGTCGCGATACGAAGGCATTTAGCGGTATAAATGTATCGGTTAATGATATCAGGGCCAAGTGGTTGGCCCTTTGTCTTGATGGCCGTGCTTTTGACGAGCTTTTAAAAATGGGAAGGTGAGTTTTAGGAAAAATGCAGTTAGTCGACGATATCTTTATGCAGTCTCTGTAAATCTCTTAAACTAACAATCATTGATTTACTATTAAAAATGGGAAGGATGGAGGAACGCTTGGAGGTTGAGTGGAAACGATTGCTGGGCGTTCTTTGCGGATCTATTGGAAAGGTTTGCTTTAAATATTAAGTAGAAGTAGAAGTATTGCAGTCTTCTTGAATTCTGAAATTATTTGTGCAGTGAAATGCTTATCATTGTGCAGAATTTGGCCGACACAATGAAAGTAGTTTGCGAAGTGTTGACTGAGCAGGCGGAAGGCGTTGATGCGATGATTCCTTACATGCACTTTTGGGAGATTTATGCATTTCTTGCCAAAATCGACGGGGGCATCACTCATCAACAACTCAAATGGGTTAATGATTTCCTGATGAAACGGGCTCATCCAAACTTCTGTCTTATAGGACCCAAGGACTTCTATGACCCTAAATGCCCACCGTTGTATTAGTTAGTTCAGCTAGAATATAATGATCGCTATTTATTAACTGCTAAAAACACTCTTTTATCTATTAAATTCATGTATTAAATCATAAGTGAAATAATGAGCCAATAAATGGCGAATGGTAGAATAAGAATTCATTTTTAAATCGGTGTCCACTTTTATTACATTAGAGCGTGTATACTATTAAGATTTCAATTTAAAATCAGGAAACAAGGCTGCTACAGGATCTTCAAGGCCGATACGTTCTGATTCTGCTTCCTTATTACCACGTCCTTGCAGTAAAATATCCTAATCTAAATCAGGCAATCGCATCCTAAGAGGCGGCTTATCCTTGTCGTAATCGTCCGAATGTCGGTAAAACTCTTGCCGTAGTAAAGCCAACTTTGCCTTGATTTTTATGTACCTATTGTATCGACCTCGTCTTATCGGAGTTACTCTATATTGGGTCATCGTTGTTCGTCTCTAAACTGCTAGCATGTTGTTTGAAAGTTCTCTGTGTAGATTCATCAGTCTACATATAGAATTATAAGAATTTTATCAATTCTCCATCAATATCAATGTCTGCAGTTAGTTTTTTGCTTTAAAATGATAAATCATTACACATTCGGTGCACGATGACATCGAAGCACGGATTTGTGAAATGCATGCATCCAAAGTGGAGAGAAAGGGACGTCATTCATGTTAACGAGATCATCGTGACGAAGCAATCGTAGAAATTGCGATCCCAAATAGTGAAAGTCGGCTTCGCCACTAATATCCTGTTTCGCCAAAAGTTGCCTCATATCCAGCAGTCTTCGGAATACAATTTCTTTCTTACGACTTATCACCTCTTCGCGTTCATCAAGTTGACGCGTCTGAAGGAAACAAAGCGAACTTATCATTTGACAACTTTCTCCACGCATTAATAATTTTTCGCTGTCGTTCATTCTACCCTACGTCCTCGCCCATATGCCGCGGCTTTTATGTATAAAAAAGATTTTTGAAGCATATTTGACATGGAAAAGATACCCCTTTTAACATAAGGATAGACGTGCGGCATAATTAACGAGGGCGGCATAAGGGTGAGAATTTAGGGTAATTTATTATAGGAATTATGTTACCCTGAACGCTTCAGTGGCTTCTGAAATCTGCATAATGATAATGGCAATGAAAATGTTGGATATTAGAAAGTTTCCAATGAGTAGACCAACAACGCAGAAAACCCTTCCCCCAGTTTTCCAGTTGTTTTGTTCCAATTGCTCACTAATATCCGTCCATCCATCCATCTACGAAGTTTAGATTTATTATAGCCATAATAAGCTGTGAACTCCATCCAATAATTAAAAACTATTTCCTAACTTACCGTAACGAATGAAAACAAATCCAGCATTCCCATACCAATGTTTCCCCAGGGGTCGGCCATAGGGTACGTTTCCTTACCCTCTGGGTCATATAGGCCAAAAATATAATAAGCGATAATGGATACAATGTACATAAGGAGAAACAGGAGGATTAGAACGCTTAGGACGTGGGTCTTTGAGGGTTTCGACCAAGGCTGTGATTAAAACCTAGAAAGTAGAAACATCGGATATGAAAGTTTGGATTATATTTATTGAGCATTTATCTTTCCTCGTTCGTGGTAAGGAAACCTCTTACGTACTTGCACCTGGATGGATAAGCTTATGCCACGAAGTATCCTTAGTGCTCTAACGATAACTACAACCTTCAACCAGGATATCTTATCTTGACCGATCCAGTCAAGTCAAGGACAGCCTGAGCATAAAAAAGAGGATCATATTTCTTAGCGACTAAATGCAATAAAAGCTTGAAATACCTTGACTAATGATATCAGCAAGATGATAAAATCAAATACATTAAAGCCCGACATCCAATATCGGTAAGGGTGAGCGTAAACTATACAGAATTTTCATAAGTTTATAAGTTTCGAGCAGACGTTAATCGCCGTCTGCATGGCATGTAAACGGTCCAGGGTGGTTTTGTAATTTAATTAGTAAAGTCACCTACCTTTCAGAATGAATTCTGAAGAAATTAATGAAATACTCATCATATTCATAAACTGTGTGTATTTTTTCATCTCCACTTATAATTTTTGCATATTTTACCGACTAAATACACTCCTAAAAATAAGTTGTCGAGTATCTCTAAAACGTAGCTCCAACTAGGATCATCTGCCTCTTTAAGTTCATTTGTTTCAACCGCAAGAAGAACAGCGTTGGAAATTATGATGAACATTATAAAGAACTTGAAAAATGAAGATCCAACCAGTGCTACACAATAAGCATGAAAACTTTCGTCACATCGGTAATGGTGGGGCAACCGTTTTGTCGTGACTCTAATAATCAATTTACAGACCCGTAAAGAATTGGCAGAAATAACCGTTTATTTCATGCATGTAAAGTAAAGTCCTTGGAAATTAGCTTACATTTGCTCCTTTGGACAGTTTTTGTACCAAATCATGTAAAAAGCGCAACAGTTTCAGTACCAAGGCATAACAAGGTCAAATCATGTACGGTATTTAGTTTAGGATTATAACCTAGAATATTTTTTAAAAGCAGCTCTTTCAGCCAGCGTAATTGATGCTAAGCATTCCCTTCCGTTTTAACGTATTCCAGCAGCTCCTATTCTTGTTTTTTTTCTGGGTCCTAGTGACCTTTTCCTTGACCTTGATTTCTAAGCGCCTATTAAGTCGTTCTTTCTGCTGAATCAGGGACCGCTCCATTTTCCGCTCCCTTTTTGTTAGACCAGCTGGAGCTTGTTTAAGGTCATGTTCCACAGTTTTATTGACACCCTCCATGAAACCGACCTTGTCATTAAGCATTTCTTCCCAATGTAGCTTTTGATATATTTCATCTTCAGATTCACTACTGTCTTGTCTTCAGGAACAACAACAATTGCCTTGGCTTGCTGTTTCTCTTCAGCTACTATAGCAAGCTCTGACTGGTTTGGAGACACTAGCAGGGCCTTTCTAATTTCGAGTTGGGCTTGTACATGTCCCAGGGATCGTCCCTACGGTTCGTAAATAGTTTAAGGATCCTCAACTGTTTTTCTTCTGAAACAGACTTTTGCCATCTATTTGCAAACATGATGGTGCCAAAAACACCGAGGAAAGTCTTGTTCCCTTTGGTGAACTATTCGCGTTCAGCTTTTTTTGGAGGAGCTGAGTAGTAGCTATCTTGCTTTAGGTCGGTTGAACGAAATAAGTCCTTAAGGGTTCCTATTAACCCTTCGGTTGGTAAGGGTGGGCTAGACATGTTTGATATTTAGGTTCTAATTTGGTAATTCTATAAAACTAAAGTGGGTCTATTTTTCACTGCATTTAAGAGCAGCAGACACTTTTTTGCGTTAATTACAATATCTATGGTAAGCTTTTTTGGGGGGCTCTATACTTAATGACGAATCGTATTCTGAAATGGTCAAATGTTAGATACCTTAGATAATCGTATGCTTCAATCATTGAAGGGCTATGGATTTGGAAACACTTTGGGTGATGGCTCTGAAATTTACGCGAAGTTCATCTGCAAAGCAGGTATTCAAGTTGTCGTATTTTACAGCCAACTTCTCTAGGATATCTAATGACAATCCATAAAGACCCATATAAAGTAATCCTTTTATGGAAGTGAAAAGGCAAAAAAGCCTATACCATACCGTAAAGAATTTTTCAACGCATAATATATACTTAACGTTAAATGTTCCTTAGAAATGGCAGTAAATAATGCAGTACAAGAAACTGTAGTAAGCATTCATTCCTCCTAAAATATTTCTCAGTTGTGGTGCCATCGGTCCTTCGTATTATGATTAACCCTTTATGAACCCTTTATCTCATGCACGCACCTGTACCTCTGAGGTACCCTTCACTGTCGAAATTAAATGCAGGTTGAACTTATTAGTGGCAAGTGTCTAGCATATATCACATTTATTTTACCAAGCAGGATTGATAATGGGATATGCTATAGGAAATAAGGGCTTTAAAATATTTTGTCAGCCACGTATTTACTTCACTGTTGTAGTAGGTATTTTAAGAACAGGTCGTTAACTTAGATTGAATTACAGGCAGAATCACAGTACTCTACGAAACATAGTAAATGCAGCATATGACAGTAACCATTTTTAGAAAAGGGTTACCGTCAACCGTAAGCCATTTTTGGGTGCCACGCACGAGTGTTAAAGATTCGCTTCGAAAACGGTGACTGATTTTTCACCGTATTTTGATCCATTAGGACAATTCCTTACATTACGATGAACGTAGTTACAATAATCAAGCTACTTTTCCTTGTTGGATTGATAATATTGACATTTAAGCTGGGTAAGTTTACAAAAGTACAATTAGTTAGTTTATCCTACAGATAAGGGAATGTGTTTAACGTTACTTGAAGTAATGACAAAAAATTTATGTGTTGCATTTGTAGAGGCACTAGCCTTCATGCCAAGGGCTCCTGCAAGCATCTTATCAACCGTTGGAAAACAATTTCCCACAGATACAGTAAAGCCCGGAGACCGTATCGTTGGGGGCAGACTTGGTGAGTAAACTTCTTTAGACTTTAGTAACTCATAATTCAAGAACTTTCATTCCTCAAGGAGTAAAAGACTTTAAGGAACTGATTTAACCTTTGTTTTAGCCGTCGCTGGAGAATTTCCGTACCAAGTTTCCATACAGAAAATGTCCTTGTTGGGGACAAGAACCCATTATTGTGGAGGGGCTTTGGTCGGGCAATGTGTCCTTACTGCAGCTCATTGCTTGGAAGGGTGAGAAAATAGTACAACTTTGCTTTCATTACCAAAGTCTAGAAACATGAACTACACAATCTGTACTTTTATTGGGTGTACTATTACAGACGTTCTGCAAGGGACATTTTGGTTAGATTCGGCTCAGTAACTCTTAATAGGGATCCCCAAGCGCAAGAGTCTAAGGTGTCAAAGATAATTATGCATCCATTCTACGATTCTTTGAATATAATCAATGACATTGGGATTCTAAAGGTATACAACATGAACATGACAATGCGATCTTGCGAAATAAGTAAAATACCTATAAAATGTTTTCGGTTATAGTTGACTGACAAGATTAAATATGGACCAAATATTAAGGAAGTTAAACTCCCAGAAGTTAAAGCAGAAGTACCGGAAGACACTCAATGTTTTATAAGTGGGTGGGGCTCGCAAAAAGAGGGTGGTGCTGCATCAAAGTCGATGATGTATGCTACCGTTCCTACAATAACCGATAACACTTGTGCTGACATGTATGGAAAGTCTGAGATTCGTGAATCCATGGTTTGTGCAGGCTTTCCTGAAGGTGGAATAGATTCTTGTCAGGTAAGGATTGATCCTAGGGATATTCAGGAGTATAGATTAAGGTTCTTACAATATCTACCGTTGTTGAAAAATAAAGTTCAAAGCTTTATCGTAAATGCAGGGGGATTCTGGGGGCCCACTTGTGTGCGATGGAAAGCTTTTGGGAGTTGTGAGTTGGGGAATTGTAAGTTTGTATTTATAGTGATGCTATTTTTAATTATAAATTATGCAGATTTTACATATAGTTCATTTGCATTTGGCAGGGTTGTGCTCGTCCAAGATATCCTGGAGTGTGAGTATATTGTACTTTGTCATTTTGCCTGCATTAATTACCTTTGTAAAATTATAATATTTAAAATAAAGATTAAAAGGGTAAATTAATATTTCTAAAACTATTTATCAATTTAGGTACACACAGGTTTCTTATTACCGGGATTGGATTGAATCCCATGGATGTTTGAAGACTCCGAATGAAACTGAAGAATCGTTACCCGGAAAGTTCTTCACCTTTCAACTGTTTCCGTTTTGGGAGGCTTGATACAAAAGTATCCTTGTGAAGTTTGTGTAAAGATTATGCAATTTTGGAATTTCTTTGATAACAATATGTTATTTTTTATTTTGATGCACAATGAACAAAGACGGTCACCAGTATGACAATCTGTATTAATATTATTACAGACAGTCCAATAACCGTCGTATTAGGAAAGTTTTGTTTTTGATTTTCTAACTTGCTTCAAAAAGAATGTTTATTTATTTATTTATTTAAATGTTTTGTATTTCAAGACAGTAATATATTTTGTAATTAAATGTCTCTGCCCGTTTGAAAAAAATCTAGTCCTCTCTTGGTTTATCCTTTTCGCCAATAATCATAGGTTTGTAATCTGGTTTGCTGGCTTTTGCAAATAACTCCGCATACATAGGTAGACGCTGGGTCATCTGAAACAGCGTCAAAGCATAATATAATTCATGAAAATACAACACATGTCTTTTAGGAACATTTAACTCAAAATTAAAAGTTCTCACTCGGAACCCCCATTTATCACGAACTTGTCTGCACAAATTCAGATCTACTTCGGCAACAAGAAGCCCATCAGAAATACGCGAAAGTCCCTGCAAACCATATTCCAAAAAGAATTCATTAATACAGTAAACCAAAAAAGTACTCGTAGATACAGAAAACCTACCCTTGATCGCGATCCATCGGGCCCTGCAACGTACGAGGACCCATAAAAATGTCCAAACTCCTTATGAGCTTTAGTAAAAAAATATGTACAATGTTAAATCCCCATACATTTCTCATGGAGTTGCAAACACTATCTACCTATCTTACCTAGACGTCCATCCCCCGAAGTAAATTCATTAGGGAAAACCTCAGTCCCAACCCGATTGATTCCACATGCAAAATAACTGTTAGCAATCGCAGCATTTCTTGCCTCAATCCCCCATAAAGGTTCGCTCAAAGCTCCAACCGTTGCCGAAGGGTTGAACACAATCTCTGCATTGTTGAACCCAAACATAGCCCAATTCAGGGGATGATGTCTCCCATAACAAATGTTGATCCCAATCCTTCCAAACTGAGTTTCAAACACAGGGTGACCCAGGGTCGATTCCATGTAGTAGGTGGACTCGTTGAAGTCACCCACTCGTGGAATGTGATTTTTACGTGATTTCCCCAGAATCTGACCAGTGTTGGAAATTACTACTGCAGTGTTCCATAGAACTTCTGCAGCGTCTCGCTCAAGTATTGGCGAAATTATCACCATGTTGTGCCTCATTGCCAACTAAATAAACCATTCTTTTTACATAACACTTCACCATCTATAAATTAAAAATTTAGATAGGTTTTACACTTGCAGATAAGTGAGCTTATCTTTTGTACCTGTTGTAAAAACCTAGTAGTAGGGCCATCCTCCGCACTTTCAGCCACCTCTACCCACGGCAAGCGTTCCCGAGTACAGAAAGCAAAGGCCATGGCTATAAATATGCATTGCATGAAACTGAGGCTTAAAAGCGATGTTACAATTTACAAATGTAAAATGTTAATATTAAGTCATAAAAAATTACTCCATGTTTCCTGAAAACAGAAAACATTGACTCCGGATTGGGCTGCTAGAGTGATCGCTTTCTCCCCGAGTCTGTGAAGGGCTCCTCGTTGATCCGCAATGGAGGCGGATGCAGGTAATGGAAGTTTATTTTGAAATAGTCCAATTCGAACCTTTCTTGGAGGTCGTAGTTGCTCTGGAGCTGCGAGGAATTTATGAGTTTTTATCTCGATTGATGATGAAGATGCCTCTTGTAGAGTTGATTTTGGGATTTCTAAAGTACTTTAAACCCGAATTATTTAGCGATAATCTAGCATTATCTTAGTTATCTTATTTGCAACTTGAGCATACTTACTCAGGAGGGTATTCCGTCCCGTATAAAACTTTCCATACTTTCTTCAGCTCTTCTGGAGGAAGGTTTGTTTCGAGGATGGATTCGAAACTTTCAACCTCCGATGTAACATTCGACATTTTTTATGAAAATAAGTAATTCAAGAGTTTCAAGTGAAATCCAATACAATTTTAATGACCTAATTGAATCAAGTGATGCAGGAGTTCTATTGATCAATTCCAGATTGTATTTTATTAGCAGCTTTGGTATTTCAATATGTTGTACAGCATTATATACCTTGACCTTGCAGTCTTATGTGAAATCATACGACATTAAGTTCAATATGATCTTAATCAGGTTGACCTTGCTTGTTTGTACTGGAAAGAGTTAGCTCTTGTTTGTTATCTCAGTTTTAATGATAATAATGATATATACTGTTGTCTGATAACATTATAGAGTCAAGAAGCATATGAAAAAGGCTGCTGTACAACTGGAACTTTATCATTCCCAGCTCGACAGTTTTGTTTCCACGTGTGTTCCAAGGCTTATATTAGGCTTCTTGGAAACTTTTTACCCGGTTGCTCTCATAATGGTACTGATGGGTGAAACCCAGTGGACTTATCCCATTTATCTACATGAAAAATGCCATTGGTAACGTGTTGGTCCGTCCGGCATAACTGGAGAAAGCTATTAAATGCATGGAATAATTGTTCATAAATTAATATTTCGTTCTTAGCACAAAGAAGAAGCCTTCCAGCAACGGAAAGTTGTATTCTATCAATTATGGACAAAGGTTTATGTATTGCAATTGGCAATACTAACAATATTCGTTCAAGTAAACTGGCAATCTTCCCATCACAGCTTATCCCTTAGGGTTATCGTGTATGTAAATCATGTATGAAAACGAAACAGAGTTGAAGTTTGGCAGCTGGTTTTTATAAATAATAAATCAATATCCGGCCTGCCTAAATTACCCGTTTGTGGATCCTTCCTTTATAAAACTAAGCATTCATGTAAGCAGATAGAAGCCTTTGAAAATAAGAAATAAAATGAATTAATCATTGTCAAATTTTATGCGTACAAGTCATTAGATTCCCGTCTCTCTTACTGTTATAAACTCAGTTTAGTTAGTTCTCGGTAAACCGCAATTAGAACATACTTGAGTTGTGGCTGGACGCTACAACTACTACTACTAATGCCAAGAATAAGTAAAATCATATTTCCAGATTAATCTGACAACCCATATCATTACTAACATTACCATGATCGTAGATAAATTAGTATACCATGCTTTTTATCATTCATTTCATTTGACATTTATTCGTTTACTGATGATAGTGTATTTTTCTTATCAAAATAATAATAATATTCTACATAGTATAGACCATTCTAGTTGTTGGATTAGAGTTCTGTCTTATCATCTAGTCATCTTTTACCTTCGTGTATTTAATATCCGCGATGGTGTATAAAAGTGGCCTTTTCGTGCAATTATTTACCGAAAAGTAGCAGCTCTTACAACGTTTTGAACATTGGATTTTCCATAAAAAAAAAGCTTTACTTTACATTATTAAGCTATTTTAATTTTATCATTTTGGTTGGCTATTTAATTTAAAATGCACCTATTTTCATACCAACCACATCCTTACTCCTACTGGATTAACTGTACAGTTTAAGTGACTCTAGAGTTGTAAAACAAGTGTCTGACCAACTTAACCTAGCTAACGAAATATCTCTAGATAAATACAATCGGCAAAACACCTCACAAATGCAGGATGAATGAACCGGTATGTAGTAAAACATTCTTCTGCATAGTGTTGGGTTGGCCACAACCGGTACGGTATGCTTAGCTATCATCATCATCAGCTATTAATAGCAAATGCAGGGTTTAGTATTGAAATATCCTTGTTTTCATCCCAATCTCTGTAAACACTTTAGCATTAAGATTTCCCAGCTATTACTATCATACACTATTTTCTTTTACAACTACATACAGAAACGTAAGAGAGATATTGCAAAGATCGTTTAGAAACCCTTCACGAAAATTTTATTGACACAGTCATACTG
>JAQFZX010001959.1:0-23324 GCA_034682405.1 Hydroisotoma schaefferi | reverse complement strand
TTTGAAAGATGAGGTTTTTGACATTGACAGGATGGATGGATAGGTAACTATTTCTGGGAGAGGTTCGGCTTTCTTTAGTTGCCGACGGGCTTTAAAAAAGGTAATGCAGTCGGTAGATTATAGCTGGTTGCACATATTTCCTACCTTACTGCCTCAGCAAGTCTTTAGATAATAAAGAGGTTGCTATTTGAAGATAAGACATGAACCCAAAGCCGTTGAATTGAAAGAAAGTAAGAAAGGAGTAGAGGGAGATTTTATGTGATTATAATCAAAGGTGGTTACAGAAACTCCCATGTAGTTCTCTAGGTCCATGCATGGCTTCCTTGCTAAAATATTGTTTGGCTTAAAATGTAAAACTACCAGGAATTCCTAACTTTGACTTGCTTCATAGTCCGACTTATTAAGAACAAAAACGAGTCAATAATTGAAAGTTAGTTAAGATAATGGAAGTTTTAACTCACAGACAGTCAACTGCAGAAGCAGTAAATACTTAAAACTTGGGTAATTATGTAAATATCATTTGTAGTTAGTTTTGGCACCTATATAAATGCTGTTGCTTATATATTGGTAGCAATAAATGCAATAAGTAAGACTTCCGCGTTCATTTATTGTTAGAATTCTATCAGTTAAGCGTTAATCAGTTTTTTTATCTACTACTATTGAAACTAACATTGCATTAATTAAAGCAACACAGCATTCAATCCACCGGTGGTGGGGCATGCCCAGGATATTTGCTTAACGAACACCTTAAATCATTTATCATTTATCATTAATCCTACATTTTATTATGGAAAGGGTAAGACTCGTGTTGGGGAAATGGCCCAACCTGCTCTGCTTTGGTTTAAAAAACTACGCTTGGAGTTAGATTTTAGCTAGAAATAAAGGTTAAGTAGAAATAAATGTAAGTAGGAGAAGCATGAAGAATCGGGTTGCAATTTCCGGTTGGGTTTCATGGTGATGGTGAAACCACTTTTGGTAGATAACTTAATTTAATGTCCAGTATATCGTAACCTTACTTTTAGGGTCTTAAAAAACGATAATATGCATTTGCCTACAAAGCAAAGCAAGACTTGTTTTATTTATACTTACAGTTGATGATGATTTAATGATGAAATCTCTCAATAACTAACTACTTGTACAGCATATCAGCATAAGCACAGATCGTATCGTAATCTTATAACAAACCTTGCAGTAATCTAATCCAGGTTTATTAATTTAACCAACTTCAGCCTTCCAAAAACCCATTTTAAATCTTACTTTAGAAAAGTTTTTTTAAAAACTTTGTATGCGCTAAAACCTAGAAGCAATTCATTTATTCTTATTACAAACTTATTTAGTTATAAAACTTTAATAAGTTACTTTTAATGTCTTAATATTCGGGTTATTATTATTATTAGACGTTCGTATCACAAAACGTCCCAGTCTCCTAGTGCAACTGTAAATATTTCCTGGGCATTGATAATCGACTATAAAAAAATTCTCCGCACATAAAATGTAACTACAGAGGATTATATTCTGCTTACCCACACAGCCTAACTAAACTATAAACATTGATTCTACTGAACACCAACTGACAAATTTAACTACCAGCGATTTGTGCTGACTTATGACATTTGCTTAATGTTACACACGTATAAATGTAATGTAATATGTAAAAAACTTCCATAAATAAGCAGTGCATTTAATAAAGGTTTGACACTTTAACTAAAACTTCAAAAGATCGTTTAAAACTGAAGATCGTTTCATCGTCATAAAATATAACAGTCGGAACATAAAATCTTGACTCTTGACCCCTTGTTGTTTTTAATGAAAGAGCCCGTACTGAAATTCGTATTCCACTGTACTGTCCCTGTAAAATCATGCACGACACATCATCAAGAACGTGTTTTAAAAAAGCTCACATAGTAAATAGTTGACTGAAGTCAGACCATACCATTTAAAGAATCCGTACTAGCAGGAATTAATTTTCTGCAAAGATAAGAGAAGGAATATGAGACCGTCTGGCTCTGGCACTAACTGAACAATTGCCAAAGTACATTTTCTCCGCCAGTCAAGTACTAATCTGCCGTTTAGTGTCTTGTCTACTCAGGAGTGCCTAATCTGAAATAAATTCTCTTTTGTTAGGACTCACATTCTAAATCTGTACATTTTTCAATCCAATACCATTCCAACTTCAGGCGATTCTGTTAAAAACATGGGGTAGCCAAATCGGAGATTATTCTTCTTGAAGATGTTTTTATTTATTTTGGAAGAACATTTCATACTGGCTAGAAAAACAGAACTGAAAGATTAACCTAGTCTAGTTCCAGTATCAAATTAGGCTTAAGTTAGACGTAACTGGATATACACCGTTTTACTTTGAAGAAGTAACAATGCATGAAATGAAGTTGCTGCATAAATAGCTACTACTTATGCTGACAGATTCAAAATTTTGGCATAAACGGGGACTTTTAAGCTTGCAATTGCGTTGGCCCCCTTTCCCGATTTCAACACCAGGTGGATGGCGGATGAAGAAGAGCGTCAGGCATGATCTTATCTTAGCTAAGCTGGACCAAATTAAAACTCAATCGTTTCCCTTTCCCACAGCCTAAGTCTATGTGGTAATATTTTATTAAAAAACTGTACGTTAAATATTACTCTTAAAACTAGACCAGAATATGATAAATTGGTATTTAAGAATCACGATTGCACAAACATTTTTAAAAGGATGCTTGCCTAGCCATGATATTTTCCATGTTCCAGATTTTACTAATTACAACGATAATTGAATTGATGCAAGAAGAAGGCATAAGTATAGGGAGCCAAATTTATTATTATGATGACGCTGATTAGTCTACGAATTTATGATGAGAAAAGGCAGCGTGAGAGTATTTTTTCAACAAGGGGCTTGAGGTTGGGATTTAAGGTATCTTTTGTATTCAACTGTGTGCTTCTATATATTATGCATTTATGCCGGTGCCAATAGGAGTATTATTATTACATGTAGATGTTAAAAATCTATAATCCTGAACCTTTTCAACTTTTATTACCAATCCATAGAAAGTGAAACTAAGGAGAAATGCTCATGAAAAATAAATCGAACGGAAATATACAATTCAAATTAAGTAGGATAATGAAACATTAAATACATGATGGTAATTAGTGAAACTAACTAAACCCTTGTCTAAATAATCTCAATAAATAGCCCCAGCTACGGAGAAGGGCTTACACGTTATACGTTTAATGCGGTATAATATTCGTTTGTTAATTAGCTCAATACCTATTGCATATAGCATACCCAGGACTCAATTCAAGTGGCTAAATCAATGGTACTTTTGCTACTAAAATTGGATAGAGGTGGTAAAAATATTGAGTAAAAGTAAGTACTAAAGCCCCTCAACTACTTACGGCATAGTAAACGATAATCAAATCATTCACTACTACTACTAGTGAAACCAACCCTAATATCGTTTGTAATTTATTTCACTCCGACCCAATTAGTCCAGAGAAGTTCCAATCTCGGTATTCCTTTTGGTTTCGCACAATATAATAAATACAATGTGCTTCACTTCTGCTTATTGGCTTATCTATTTTACAAACAACTAAGGACGTAAGCCATCAGGAATGGCTTTCTAATTTCTGAAGTGTGCAATACCTAGTGTAAGCATACCAGTAACTCAACTACTTACTGGATTTGGAATTGGTTTGGCTTGGCTGGCATAAAATCCGGATTAATTTTTTATTTCTACTGCAACTGCAAGGATGATTAAATAATTCAGCGAAGGGAAGTATAAGCATGTTCGACATTCTCACAATATAAATAATTTAATATTATCATTAGATATAGGAAGGAACGGAACCAGCGTAACCTCACCTCTCGTCATGTTCATCATCGCTCATGACGACGAGGACTACTCCAACTTAAGTAGTGGAGCTTAATTTTATTTCTAAATGAGCTTACCCAGGTTTTAGTTCTAATTCTTACCCAGTCAGTCTCTGACTCGGGTTTTCTTTAAATTACCTGCCCTAAAGTCTGTCCGATATGCCGTATGCCGCGGCTTATATATTAAAAAATATATATTTTGGAGCATGTTTAACATGGGACAGATAGCGCTTTTAACATGTAAAGCGTGCGGCATAATTAACGAGGGCGACATATCGGACGGACTTTAGGGTACTAGTTTTTCGGTTAGAAACTTTCTGGATGCTAAAGAAAGTCGGCAACTTCATTTTTTTTAAATGCATGTTAGTTGTACATCATACAAAGCACAAAGATTTTCTGCGTGCCGTGTATTTTTCATTTATTCTGTACACTGTCATCGACACTTCGCAACATAAACACTGATTGTTCATTCGAGTGAGTACGACACGAGCATAGTAAACGCGAGCCTTTCAAGCATAAGCTAGTCATTCATGAATAAATAATTCAGGAATGTAAATACACATATGTAATAAGTAATAATGAGTTAGTTAATGTACATGACAAGATAAAAAAAATGATTCTAAGCTCATTATTCCCGTTCATCGGCTCCGAGTCCGGCAAACCAAATCTTTATTTAATAAAATAGGCTGTGAGTTAGCAGGAAATCTAGCTTATAACGATGACAAATATTGCATGAGAGTAAAATACTTGAGTAAATTCTCAATAATTTGTTTCCACTTTTCGGCCGATCAATACGCATGAAATAAGTTTTGGTGATGGTCGCAATCGTATAATAAATATCGTAACCTGTATTTTATTACAGAAGCACGTAAGTTTTAGAGCTAAAATACACGTCAATACAATGATATTGCTATCCTCACCTCATTGTTGAATAGTTTTTCACATGTTATAATAACTTCAGTAAACGAATTGAATAGGGATAAATGTGAAATGCGAGGAATAAAAAAGAGTATAGGAAGGAACAAGTAAAACGAGTCGGGTTAGTAGGAAAATGGGTCGAGAGACTACAGACTTTCATCAAATGTTAATAAAATGATTATTATGATTGCATTATTAACACAATCAATTTTACTGATTGATACATAAAAGATTGGACGAGTCAAGCATGCGTTGATTGATAAAGATAATATTTTGATAGAGAAAAGGAAGGGATAAGTAAGTGATAGTTATGCCTGTTTATTTATGATAATATGGTAATAATGGATGGATGGAGGCCGTTTCTTTCTAACTTTTAATATACAATCTTTTGTACCAAACCAACGTTAAGCATCGTAAAAAAACCCAACCAGCTCTTAAAGTTTCAGGGTTAGTTAGTGTTTAAAATTATGCCAGGTTTTGTTTTAGACAAATAAATCCACAACGATGTTGCGTTGCAATACAATTATAAAATAATGAAATAATTTCTTAACCTTGAATTTTAATAGGAATTATAATTATAATTCTAGCAAGAAAATGAATATTCACACAGAACATTAACTAACTATCATGACGTTAATTTTTTAACAGCTCGCAAAATTACCCTACAAGAGTTTCAGCAAACTTCTGTATAGGTACCTTACTATTTTTCAGTTCTATTTTATTTCCATTTTGAAGAAAAGACGTAACAAGTACCGTAAAAAAACCTTGATAATTAATCAACATTAATTAAGCCGCATGCTATTGCTATCCTTTACATGTTCTATAGGTGGTATCCCTCCCATGTTAAACATGCTTCAAAAAATTAATTTTTTGATCCCCAAGTTACGGCCAATTCGAGGGTTTACACGGTAATACTTCCTAAAAATAACTAAAAGCACTAAACTCGCAATTTTTCCGTTAAGTTTGGACAATTATGGGAATGACTTTTTTACATTAAAAATGTACCGTATTTCCGGAAATTACTGCCCCGGGGGAGTTAATTTTCCGAGGCAAAATTGAAAAAATATTTAACCTAAGAAAGATAGGGCGAATACGAATTTTTAACATGGAAAGGATAGGGAGATTTTTTCCAGGGGGAGTTATTCCGGGGGGGGAGTTATTTCCGGAAATGCGGTAAATACCGTATTGAAAACATTTTTTTTCATACACATGCCGCGGGTTATGTGGAGGGAATTGGGGTAAATAAATGATAAATTACCTCTTGCTGGTAGTGGAAGGGAGCCGTTTATGATGATCCTGTTTGAAAACATTTGTCATATAAAGATTGGCCCAAATTAGGAAGGCAACGACGATGCAAATAACAATCCGGTGGCTCAACCGGGCCATCATCCACGAGGTTGAGGTCATCAGTTCCTCCTTGACGACCGCGATCGCGATTGCGATTGCGATTGCGATTGCGATTGCGATTGCGATTGCGATTGCGATCGCGATCCCAAACTTGACCCTCCGACCACCATCATATTACATTTTATTATATTACACTATCCCGGACATCATTCCCCTGAAGTTTGGTACTGACTGCATCACATAATAATTACTAGATAACTTGTCGAACACCCTGTTTTTAACTACACAACTACGGTAGTTTTTTAAAAAAAATAGTCTAGAAAAAGATCCAAAAAAAAAAGAATCCAGCTAGATCTAGAACTGATTGATTCAGAACTTAACAATTGGATTCGTCCAAGGTTAAAATTTAGAAGAAAGTCTGGTTTTTCTCCGGTATTAGTGGGTTGTTGTTGCAGGTGTGAAGATGGTGAAATGGTGAAAGTCTGGACCAGATTTACGGGGATTACCTAGGTTTTTTTACTATAAGTTGTAGGAATAAAATGTATTAAGATTGAGGATGGAGTTGAGTAAAAGTTACTTTTTTGTCGATAGATAGACAAAGTGAAATGATACTTTGTCTATGACTTTTTTGTAGATAAAACACGGAAGGAGGGGAGGATTCCGTGTTTTTTGTGAGAATTGAGAGAGAAAACTTGAGAAGGAGCAGTAGTAGTTGTCCTTTCAACCTCTCCGTCTATACTGTATCCAGATTTCAAGTATTTTACTCCTTTTTTACGTTTAATTTCCCGCCAGATTTGTTGAATTGAATTGTGTGGAAGGAAGGGTTGCTGTTAGCACGGAGGAGGGGGATCTAGTACTGAATTATTATTATTGTAGATTGTAGCTGGGTGAGGTTGATGAAGTTGTATGTAGCTGCTGTAAATAAAAATACGGAAGCGTATAAATAAAAGGGAATCTTGCATTAAACTTGATTGGATTATTGAACTCTCACTAGCATTCTTTTATTGTAAACTCATCTCTATTTATTGTACCGTATTTCCGGAAATAACTCCCCTCCCCCCGGAATAACTCCCCCGTCCCCCCTCTAAATAACTCACCTCTGCAAATGACCCTATTAAAAAATAACTCCCCCCTGCAAATGAGACCACAGAAAATTAACTCCCCCGGGAGAGTAATTTCCGGAAATACGGTAGTTATTTTTTTTATTACACCATTTGTAAAGTAGTAAAGTAAAAGTCGTATTCGTTTTGGTTGTATTTTTTATTTTAATCAATGCAGTGCAGTGCCTTCGTGGCACTGCAAAAATTAATCTGCCGGTCTGTTTTGGTTGACAAGCCTCTTTTTAAATGCCAATTGGTTTGTTTACAATAACTGTTAATTAGCTAATTAATTCTGACTCAAACGACCGAAAATACCAACCCAGTGTATATTGTCTGTCAACCTCATGCATTCATTCATGCAAACTGTATGCATAGATAAGCTTAGTAGTAGTACTACTACTAGTAGTTGTAGTGCCCAGTAGTAGTAGTAGTGGTGGTAGTAGTCGTATGTGGTAGTAGTAGTAGTAGTAGTAGTAGTAGTTGTAGTAGTAGTAGTTGTAGTAGTAGTAGTTGTAGTAGTTGTAGTAGTTGTAGTAGTAGTAGTAGTAGTAGTAGTAGTTGTAGTAGTAGTAGTTGTAGTAGTAGTAGTAGTAGTAGTAGTAGTTAGTAGTAGTAGTAGTTAGTAGTAGTAGTAGTAGTGTAGTAGTAGTAGTAGTAGTAGTAGTAGTAGTAGTAGTAGTAGTTAGTGGTAGTAGTAGTAGAGTAGTAGTAGTAGTGGAACTAGATGCCGCGTCATCAATGATGATCATCATCATTCGGGCGGTGTAATCTCGTTAAAGGAGGGAGCTGCGTTGCGCCACACGCAATACCATGTTATTTAATTTTATCTTTATTACTTCTGGACTGTCACTGTATCCTGTCCTGTTTCCACCGGCGGAGGAGCTTGATACAGGAGAGCCCCTCGACTAAATTATAATAATTGACCTTTCAAAAGGCACCGGAAGGTCACAGGTCACAGGTCATCCCCAGAAAGTACTTCAAGGGTAAAAGAACCGGCCGGGTGGTTGTTCCAAAATCCAAATAATTTGAAAACTCGGGTAAATTCACCAATTTTGATCCATTCCATTCCATGTTTTAAGGAATATTAGTCCGACTAAGAAAGAGTAAAAATGTGTGGTTTTTGTCAAAAAAAGTACTGAATTAAAAAAGAAATTGACGTTTGAATTTTTATTTTTTATTTTTGTTGTAGTAATTGATATAGAAATGGATGTCACAACACAGAAGTTGGCTGAGAAGCTGACGATTCTAAATGATCGAGGGGTGGGCCTTCTCACGCGACTTTATAATATTAAAAAGGTATTTAAATATTTGATAAAAAAAACCGTAATTGTCATTCTAGTTTTTACTGAACAAGTATTATATTGTAGTATTTTTATGCTTTAAAAGGCTTGTGGAGATGCAAAGTCGAAGCCTGGATTTCTATCGGAGAAAAACTTAGAGTCCTCCATCAAGCACATTGTCAAGAGATTCCCTAACATTGACATTAAACAAGTATGTCTTTGGGGGTTGAAATATTGGATTTATTGAGATAAAGTCTTAAATGGGATTATTTGTTTACTTTCTTCACATTTTGGTTTGACAGGTACAAAATATCAATCAATACAGAGTAGAGATCAACAAAACTCTTCAGCTTTATTACTACACTTTTGTAGACCTTCTTGACTTTAAGGACCATGTTTCCGAACTTTTCACAATTATGGATGCATGTCAAGTAGAACTGGATATTGTAAGTTGTTAATTTACGGAGAAAAATTAATTAATTCGATTACCTCGACTGAATATATTTTTTTGACAGACGCTGAACTTTGATCTGACCAAGGGTTATCTGGACCTTGTTATTACCTTCGTCACATTGATGATCCTTCTATCTCGAGTGGAAGATCGGAAGGCTGTTTTAGGACTTTTCCATGTTGCTCATGAAATGGCTAATAATGCACCGTAAGTAGATGTATTAGCTTTAGTCTGTACTAGAGAGCGTTGCACTGAAAAAAGGCCGGAGTTTATATAATTATGGATTTCTCAGTGACGCAAGTTTTCCAAGATTAGGCCAGTTGATCCTAGAATATGATCCACCCTTGAAAAAGCTCTCGGAAGAGTTTGGTCCTCATTCAAAACTTCTTGTCCGTGCTCTAGTCTCTTTGCAAAACATTTACCCTCGAAGAAACCTGGATGCCGATACTTTAAGGTAGTTTATTATATTTGCTGTTTTAAAGTAAATTGAATATAACGACGATATTATGGTTAACGTTTTTATTTCATTCCACAGGAAAAAACAGATGCTCAGCCTAACAGCTCAACCAGGTTATCTTCTAATTCCTGCAAGAACTGATACCACACCCTGTGAATATCTATCGTTGGATGTTATGGAAAGATGGATTTTGTGTGCGTCGTAAAACTTTTAATTAATACTATTTATTAGCCTCCAAGAACAATAATATAATCGAATACTGTTGTTATTCAGTTGGATTTATGCTGTGCCATCAAGCACTAAATGTACAGCAGTGTCCAGCGGATGAAATGTGGCTCTCAGCCCTACGGTCATCTTGGGTAGTGACCCTATTCCGTGATGAAGTTCTCTACACTCATGCCTATGTCATCAGCTTTTTTGAAACGATTAAAGGGTACAATAAGCGGAACTCTGAGGTCAAAGAGGCATACACCTACGCTGCACAAAATGCGTAAGTTACCTCCTCTAAGGATTTCCAGCGTTTAAAGCTAATAAGCTAACTTAAAAACTGATTGGGCATGTCTTTGATTATTCAAAAAAAGCTACGGGATCGCTAGGTTCCATTAAAATTAATATTTATCTTTGAAAGTTCGGCTTTAACTTCCCATCCGAAAAAGTACAGTACAGTATTTTCGTAAAAATTGGGTAAAAACGATATAGCATGAGTAAGATAGGGTGAATTTTAATTTTAATAAATGGAAAGATAGGGGATTTCTACCGCGGGGGGGGAACTATTTAGGAGGGTTATTAAATCCGAAATTACGGTATGAGGGTAGTTAGTGTCCAAACGGGTAAAAAAGGGGTAATTTTGTGTCATAAAATGGCAGAAATAAGGGGTGAAAAAGGGAGGATATGAGGAATGATGATGATGATATTTGGTTATACCATGGAAATGTATGGACAAAAAGAAACCTTTGGAAGTGAGGAAGTAGCAGTTATTTTCCCATGTCTTTCAACAGGCCTGGCTAGCTCAGTCGGTAGAGCACGAGACTCTTAATCTCGGGGTCGTGGGTTCGAGCCCCACGTTGGGCGATTACTTTTTGCTCTTTTTTCCATTCCCATTTACATCTAGGGCTCGAATGGTCGCGGGTTCGAATCTTGGGAGCTCTGTTTTATTTTTGCAATATGGTTTTCTGGTTTATTGACCTAGAATGACCTGAGAGGTGGAAATAGAGTTGGTGGTTTATGAGGGGAATTTTTTATTTAAACTGTTTATTGCTGAGAATGCATCAGGGAGGTGTAAAAGTGGACGAAATGCATGATTTATATCTGATAAATGATGCAGTTAAAAATTTAAACGTTAGACATTCATTTAGCGTAAATGTGGATGTTCGTGCTTTGAATGGGAATAAAAAGACAAGGGAGTCTTCTTTCTTCTTGTCCGTGTTAATTTCCTCAAATTGACATTGCAAATAGCATTTAAAAATAAACTGCTTGGTTTGATTGAGTTATGTAAATGAATTTTGTGTTTTTAATTATTTAAATATTGTATTTTTAGGGCACTGATGCACAGAGAACGAAGAAAGTTTTATCGAACGGCTTTGAAAGAAATGGCTCTTATTATGACTGACCAGCCTGGGCTTCTAGGACCAAAGGTGAGCCAACTGATTTATGATTATGATAAAAAAAATAGTCTCCTGTGTTCGATTTTGTAATTAGTTGTTTTATTGAAATCGTTGTTTTGACTTTCCAGGCTTTGTATGTCTTCATGGGTCTCTGTTATGCAAGAGATGAGGTAGTTTGGCTAGTACGACATCATGATAACCCACCTCAGCATAAAGGAAAGGCAAAAGCCACTGAGGACCTGACTGATCGGCAACTCCCAGAGTTACTTTTTCATATGGAAGAGTTGAGAGGTTATTAACTTTATTGATTCATACATAATTCGGGAAGTGATTCGTATTTCAAATCAAAATCATACTAATTTTTTTCAGCTTTGGTTCGCAAATACTGCCAAGTTATTCAACGGTATTACGTTCAGTATTTGTCCTGCTACGACGGTCCAGCTCTAGGACAACTTTTACCCAATTTTGCCAAATCAGAAGTGGAATCAATGATCCTTGGTTCTATCTACAATACGGTTTCTAGTTTATCCGTCAAACAGGGTACAATACTTTTACTTTTCGGAAAGGAAGCGAAGATCGGCTGTCTTGTATGAGTAGTTTATTTTTATTGGGAAAAATTTTTCTGTTTCAGTTGAAGAAAATGAGATCTTTGATTTCCGGGGAATCCGGTTGGATTGGTACAGACTGCAATCCTTTTTATCCCACAGCGTTGGAAGGATTCAAGGCTTATCTTATCTGATGAACACGACCGTTTTCCATCTAAAACTAGTAGACTACCAAGATGAACTACTGCTCGAAACTTCGGATTTATCGTTGATGTGGTACGAAAACATTATAGTACGGGATAATTCTATATTTATATGAACTACAATTATAGTAAATGGGTCATTTGTTCCTTTAGCTTTTACAATAGAATTTTTGAAGACCAATTCCACATGTGTCTGGAGTTTCCTGCTCAAAACCGTTATATTGTTGCATTTCCTCTGATTTGTAGCCACTTTCAAAATTGTACACATGAAATGTGCCCAGAAGAGGTGCTTAAAAGTTATAATTTGGATTGGATTCCTTAGAAAGTGAAAGCAATCTATTAAAGTAAATGTTTATTTTACAGCGTCATCACATTCGAGAACGGAGCTTATCAGTGGTTAACTTGTTCTTAGAGGAAATGTCAAAAGAGGCCAAAAATATTATTACAACAATATGCGACGAGCAGTGCACCCTGACCGACAAGGTTGGTCGTATTTCTGCAATCAGTTCATTAAGTATATCAAAAACGGAGGAATAAAGCACTTCTTGTACTTTTTTTTAGCTATTGCCAAAACACTGTGCAGCCCTGATAGAGCAACACCTGCATCGAAAAAAGGGAAAGGACAAGAATAAAAGTAAAATGATACCAGAAGTAAATCGTCCCGGGGTGGAAAGCTTTCGTAAAACTAGGGAGGATTTGACAACGTGAGCCTGAATTTGTATTGTCTTCTGCATCATATTATTGGTTTTTGAAACTTACCTTCCTTTCTTTGTGTCTCTGTCAGGATGGATAAACTACACATGGCTCTGACGGAATTGTGTTTCGCGATCAATTACTGTCCATCAATATCCGTGTGGGAATTTACATTCGCACCCAAAGAGTACCTTCATCAGCATTTAGAGAATCGGTTTGCTCGAGCTCTGGTCGGAATGGTCATGTACAATCCAGATACAAGCGAAATTGCAAAACCGTCTGAACTGCTTGCAAGTGTCCGAACCTATATGAATGTGTTACAAACTGTTGAAAATTATGGTAAGTCGAGAAGATATCTTTGAAACTAAGTTTAGACAAATCCATTGCAAATTAAAATCCCTTGTCTTTACCCTGTACAATCTTCGAAGGAAATTTTTGTTATAATTGCGTTTAATCCACAAAATGTTATAAATAAAATCAACGGCAACCCCAATGTTAGTTATGAAAAGAAATAGCAACGGCAAAGTATGAATGTAAGGTTAAATAGGATAATTGTTGTTGAATCCCACTGGGAGTAGGATTATACTCACTAAAAAACATTAGGGATTATAAATATGAATGAACTATGAACTTTCATTCCGTCTGAAGATACCTCTTTTGATTAATTGTATGGTGGAGATAAAAATTAACACGCTTAATACCGACACAATACCGAAAGGATACTTATAATTTAATTTAACGTTTAAACTGCAAAGTGTAAGGCGACGAGAAACGAGGGATTTTTACGAAACTCGAATATTGATAACCCAGACAGGATTATCTTAATTAGGAAGCAAATTTATCAATAGTCTATCGTCATAAATAGTCAAATGGAAATAGTCCATGGAATATTTAGTTTAGCAAGAAAAGTGTGACGAACTTTTTTCAATAAGTTCTTTTGATAAAGTCATCGATGAATTTAAGTGGAAAATGTCTTAATGATCTTGTCCTCAGATTTAAAAACACATGGACGAGCTATATAAATGAACAGAAATAACCTTACTCGCTCTAGAAATTCCAACTGGAATAAGGGACAAAACATAAGCGTTAACTATTCAATGATCAAAACCTTATTACCTTTATTGTAACTTGTAATTAATAGGTAGCCGTAAGAAATGAAGCGGCGGACGGGTACAATATTCATAATATGAGTGAATGAGTATTAACTTACGAAGACATTTAATTATTTCCAGTTCACCTAGACATGACCAGAGTATTTAACAATGTTCTTCTCCAGCAAACGCAACAACTAGATTCACATGGAGACAAAACGGTGGCCGCATTGTACACACAATGGTACACGGAAGTTCTACTAAGAAGAGTTAGCACGGGCGTTATCTGCTTCTCGCCAAACCACCGCGCCTTCGTCAGTTTAACTCCTGAAGGGTCCCTTCCCTTCAGTGCCGAAGAATTCACGGATATTGCAGAACTAAGAGCATTAGCAGAACTCATTGGTCCTTACGGTATGAAGCATTTGAATGAAACTCTCATGTGGCAAATCACCGGCCAGTTAACCGAACTCAAGGTAGGGTTACGCTATATTTAATTCTTGTTGCAAAGGTCTTAAGGATTTTACTGTCAACTTTTCAGAAAATCGTGGCTACAAATAAAGAAACCTTGCTAGCACTGAGAACGAATTTTGATAAGCCTGACTTGATGAAAGATCTGACCAGAAAGCTTCAAAGTAAGTGTTGGAATGATTTTTTTGTGTGGACGAGGGCTAAAGTTTTGTGTTTTAAATGTAGATCCAGAAAATGTTCTGTTGCGGATGACAATCATTGGGATGATTCTAAGATTTCGACAGTTGACCCAGGAGGCCCTCCATGATGTTTTGATTGATAGGATACCTTTCTTACTAAGTTCTATTTTAGACTTCCACGAACATGCTCCCAATGGAGAATCTCTGGTAACGTTTTATACTTGCAGAGGTTTCAATTCGAGTAATCAATCAGCTTAATTTTAATACTCTGGAACTTTTAGAATGTAGCAGAAATGGCGTCCGCTGCAGGAATACCTCAAAAGATAGATCCAACTTTGGTTCAGACTTTACGAAGCCAGAAAAACGGTAATGCAAAGTTCAACTTCGCTAAACCTATAGCTTCGAACGGGGAGTTACTAAAGTATTTTATTTATTATATAATTTTAGAACTTGGAGAAGATGAGTACACCCTGGCATGTTTGTTAATGGTGTTTGTAGCAGTTTCAATCCCTAAACTATCTCGTATTGACGCTTCAGTCTATCGGGCGTCGTTAGAAGGTCATTCCAACAACAGCCACTGCTTAGCTGCGGCAGTTAATTCCATCTTTGGTGCCTTGTTTACAATTTATGGCCAAAACGATGTGGAGGATAGATTAAAAGAGTTTCTAGCCGTAAGAATAATCTCGATTACTTTATCCGACTGTATAAATCCACTGGTAAATTCAACTAATTATTCTTTGTTCAGCTCGCATCATCCAGTCTTCTTCGACTCGGCCAAGAAGAAGAGAAGGAGGTTGTCAAGAATCGAGAATCCGTGTACTTGCTGCTTGACATGGTAAGATTAAAAACATCTTGATGAGGGTCCTCATCTTTAAAAAAATAAAAAACCTCAGCGGATATTAGACAATCGTTTGTGTGTTTTCAGATTGTGCAGGAGTCTCCTTTTCTAACTATGGATCTCCTAGAATCCTGTTTTCCGTACGCCCTCATTCGAAATGCCTTCCATGCTGTTTACAAACAAGAAAGTTCACAAGTTCCTTGATTGACGGAAAGTATGTCGCTCTCTGTTCGATTCAACCTTGTAACTACAGCGGCTTCAAAATAGTTTAAAGATTTTTAACCATAACGTCAAATTTAGAATGGTCAGCATTATTTATGAACAAATAAGTTAGATTTAGGGAAACGGACGAGTCTGACGTGGTCAGAGAATTAATTGACAGTTCAATTATGTTAGCTTAGCATTATTAGTATGCTGTGAAATTCTTCAAAACATGGCCAATTTCGTTACCAAACCTTTTCTGATTATATTTTGATGCCAGAGTTTACAGTTTAGTTCAGTAATGCGTTACCGAATCCGGTATAATTGATCAAAGCAAATGTTAGTGACGGAGAGCGTTTAGTCGGTGAACATTTTCTTCTTCGCTGTCAGTTTAATTATTTTCTATCGTACTCTATGCATGAGGTTGAAGAAAACACGCCTGCTTTTAAATGGTAACATAGGTAAAATGATTAAGCGTAGGTTAGTATTCAGTGCATTAGCTCTTCTTAGTATTATAAACTACCAGTATTTTGTATTTTTTACAAATGACTTCGTAAAGACAAAATAGAACAGTTAGTTTTATTGCAAGATATTTTATCAATAATATCCAACTATGCTTTGTTCTATGCAAAATAAAACACGCTCAAAATTCTTACAACTTCCTCACTTACTAATTAGCATGTTTTATTTCAATCTGAAATAGTTATGATTGGAATTAAGTATCTAAAGTTTATCATTATTCCATAAAAGATTCTACTAAATAGCTAGAGGCATAAAAACAGGTTTATCCGGCTCGTTACGACATATTATTGAAATTCTGCGCTCCCGTTTAACATCATGGCCTTTAAATTTAGACACAGTTTCTCCTAGGACTTCATGTGTGAATTCGAATCGAGCAAATTCCCTGCAAGAAACATATAATTTTATTCTTTATAGATTTATTTTGACTTGTTTTAAACTTAATTTCAACTTCACCACCCAATTCTTACTTCATAATATAAAGAGAACGTTGAGGGAGAAAAACATCACAGTGGAAGTCCGTTTGCACTTCATGTTGCAGTTTCATCACACAATTAGAAAGTAAACTCAGTCCAGCAATTGTGTTTCCGCAAAACTATAATAAAAAAGAAGTTAGGCTCAGTCTTAGATCTGATCATGCCATTTTACCGATAAAAAATCATCCACCAACTCACCCGAACACTGTCAATATGAGGTTTGATAAGTCCAGCTCTAGCCAAATCCAAAACATGGACAAGTTTGAGCTGCGGAACGTCAGGAGGAAAGGCCACTTCACGAATTCGATTAATGACAACTTCATTTTTCTTATTCCATAAACTCCGTTCCGTTTCTCTGAAAGCATGGATAGCCTGAAATGATTTCAAAAGTGTATTTAATTTCTAGTAGTTCCAGGATTGAATAAATTACCATATTTCCAGGAATCACACCCCAGGGGAGTTATTGTTTCGAAGGAAAAATTAGGAAAACTTTCAACAGGAGTAAGATAGGGCGACTTTTAATTTTTAACATGGAAAGGATACATTGGCGCAACCAAGGGGATATAAGGGTACATTGTACCCCCTAGTTTTCCAATGCACCCCTAGGAACTCCAGATAGGCCCTATCCTTTACATGCTAAGCAAGCCCCGCTCAGCCACACCCCTTCATGTCCTTTCATGCTATCCCTCGTGGTTGCGCTTATGAAAAGATAGGGGGATTTTTTCTGGGGGGGGGAGTTATTTAGGGGGGAGTAATATCCGGAAATACGGTGACGGTACTCTGACTAAAGCCAACAACTTAATACTTACATCGTCCCAATGTGCACTTTCATAATGTAGTCGAGCCATGTAGGGTTCAATTTCGTTAAAAATGGAAGCTTCTTCTTCCTCCGATATAAACTCAGGATAGACTAGCATCGTGTTGACAAGTTGGGTTTTCCATTTCTCAGATCGAGTAAAGCTTAAACTTAGATCAAAGTAGGTTGCTACATCACCGGGTTTTATTGACTTTGGATCCTCCTTACAAGTATTTGGATCTGATGGCGTAAATGAGGAGGAACGCCTGGAGGATTCTAAACGGACTTCGGATTGTCGTAATTCTAAAGGTCGGCGATTAAGCTGGAGATTACTGGACAAAGCTCCGAGGGATTTTGAATGATAAAAATTGAGGAAACCACTGCATAGATTTCTAATTCCAGATCTAAAATCCCTCGAACAGCACCCTCCAGCACGACCAGAGTTTAATGAGGTTAATAGAAGTAAAGGTCTTGGTCCTAGGCTCATTCCCAGACGGGACAATTTCCAACTATTTCCAGCCATTCTGTCTAATTTTCTTCAGCTATCTTTTAAACCAAACACCAACGATTAATGAAATTCAGCAAATGATAAGCAACCGATGATAACATACTTATCAACGAGGACTTTCTTCAAAACAATCCTTCTTTCCAAGCGAGCGACTGCAAAACCAAGGAAAGACAAGCGTTTATGAAAGGTCGATAGTCAGATTTACAAAAAAACGATTGAATAAAATGAATGATAAGCAACTGATAACATACCAACGAGGGTTATCTTGACTTTCTTCAAGGAAATCGTTGACTGCAAAACCAAGGAAGCAGCGCTACATGTCTAGAAGCGTCGATGACCAACTTCCAATTTGAAATCTACGAAGGGATATATTTCAAATCAACCTCTATACTGTATTTCCCGATTCCTGATTTAATTCCCCTGGGTAATTATTTCTTTGACCTTCGATTTACCATGGGATGGGTAATTAAAATTAAACCGGGGTGGGGAATTAAATCGGGTAATACGGTAGGCATTAGAACTAATATTTTTAATGTACTTTTTTTAAATATTTATTTTATTACCAATTTACGTTGCTGTGTTGGTTAGGTTAGGTTAGGTTAGGGAAGCGGATTCACACCTTTTCTTTGTAGCAAATTTAATTAACTAGCGCAAATTAAAAACAATTAGCTAAAATAATAATTTTTAGAAGAACTCGCGACTTTTTTCATTAGTTTAGAGGTTTTAGGATGGCTAGACTGTTTCGCGGGTTTTTTTTGGAGGCCACGGGTTTAAAAAAAACCTGGTACTTTTGCCTATTAAAGTAAAAAAGGCCTCACACACTTCTCTCTGTCGGCTTTTGAAAAGAGGTTTTTTTACAAAATTTTAGTTTTAATATTTACCGTATTTCTGGAAATTACTCCCCCGAGGGAATTATTTTTCAAAGGAAAAATTGAAAAAACTTGGGTTGAATTTAAATTTTTAACATGGGAGGAAAGGGGAGTTATTCCAATTTAGGGGGAGGTACAGGGACAGGGGGGAGTAATTTCCGGAAATACGGTAGTTTGTTAAATTCTATTTTAATAAATGTAGATTTCTTAGGAGGCTTATGTTTCCAATTATTAGCGTCAGTATGCAATGTAGTAACGTTATTTACATAGGCGCAACCACTGGGACTGGGGGATACGCACGAGGGTACATTGTACCCCTCAATTTTCTAATGTACCCCCCTCGATTTCCCGATAAGCCTTATCCTTTACATGTTAAGCAAGCCCCGCTTAGCCCCACCCCTTCGTATCCTTTAATGCTATTTGTTTGTACCCCCTGGCTGGAGGCTGGACCCCCTCGTGGTTGCGCCTATGGTTATTTATGAAGAGACGTCAATTGTTATTGTTAATAATTAAATTTTACAACCTTTTTTTTCCTGTAGGACTGTACGAGGGTTTTGAGCAGATTCCGACAATTCCATGAAAGATTTTGAAGTTTACTTAAGAGATTGTTATCCAGATTAACTGCCGGATTGAAATTAAAATTGCTGGCTGAAGAATTACAAGAAATGGGGAAAAAATCTGTACTCTTTATTTGCTTGGGTAAATAAAACTAAATTACGGATAAGTTTATGGATGCCACGCATAGACGCAACCAGGGTGGGTCCAAGGGTACACCCGTACACCCACTGGTTTCTTCATGTACCCAATCCACTAGAATTTTAGAAATGCCCTATCCTTTACATGTTAAACAGGCTCCGCCCATCCAACCCCTACCTATCCTTTAATGATTCTGTACCCCTGGTACCCCCTCATAGTTGTGCCTAGCCGGCTGCGTCACGTAATCTGCCAACGTGCATGTTTAATTAAACGCCATTTACTTTAATCAGGTAATATTTGCCGGTCACCAATGGCGGAAGCGGTTTTTGCCCAGCTTCTGAAGGACCGGGGTCAAGAAGGGGATTGGACGGTGGATTCCGCTGCTACTGGGGATTGGCACACGGGCAATGGTCCTGACTCTCGGGCCTTAAAGGTCCTGAAGGTCAAGGGGGTCAACTACACCCACGTCGTGCGACAGGTCTGTCTGAGCAACAAGATAATCACAGGTGCAACGCAGCGGGGTACAAGGGTACATTGTACCCTTTGTTTTTAAATGTACCCCCTGGAATTCCCGATAGGCCCTATCCTTTTTGCATGCCAAAACGGCTCATAATATTTGTGCCCCTTCGTGGTTGCGCATTTGGAGATAATTATTTATGCATGTAAAAAAACGAGCCTCTTCCAATGGTTTATTTAACTTTCCAGGTTACTAAAGAAGACTTTAGCCGGTTCGATTTTATTTTCGGGATGGATAATGAAAATATCCGTACTCTTAGAGGAATCTGCCCTTTGAAAGAGTGTGAGATTAAAATCGACCTGCTGGGTAACCATGATCCTCAGAAAGAGTTGATTATTCGTGATCCATATTATGTAAGCTGTTCGGAAACTTAACTATGTAACTCTCATCAAGTATATTTCGGCTTATCTTACTTCTTTTGTGGACAGGACAGCGACGATAAAGGTTTTTACAAGTGCTATGATCAATGCCTTCGGTCTTGTACTGGATTTCTGGACAAGGTTTCTACAGGAAGTTCATAAGGGTGAAGTGAAGGGTGTAGGAGATTTATGTTTGGAATATTGGGCTATTTGTGCTGATTTACTCTAATCATTCCGGATGTTGTATCTTGGCCTTTTATTTGCAAGCTTGGATTTAATTAAGGTTTACCAAAGACTAAAGAAGGGTTTGAAAGAAGAGTGAATTACCGTTGTGATTACGAGTCTATTATGTATAATATATGTAATAATTACTTGGAGTTTTAAGTGTTGGGATAAAGCTACTCATTCCGTTTACAATGGTTCATTGTTCAAAAGTCTTATTTGATAGGAAATGCATGGACCGTGGATGTTAGATTTCACTAGAGTTAGGAAGGACATGGGCATAAAAAAGCATTGCATTTTTTAGTCGTAACTCATAAATGCTACAGAATTTCATTCCTGTGAATTCAGGAAGAAATCCTCCGTAAATGGTCACTTTTGGTAACTGAAGGGTAACACTTTCCCATAGCGCCAGTCAGTGGAAGGTTTTTTTTGTTGTTTTTTCAGGAATCGCTCAAGTAAGCTTATCCATCTACATGGTGGACCGGAAACACCCACGTAATCAGAAACAAAGGTTTGTTAACATGGTTGTTTCTGGACCAGCCTTTATATACGGGTTTCCACTGCCGTACTTAGCTCCTAGGGAATCTATTTCTCTAATTTTTAGGTTCCCTAGCTCCTATGGAATCTATTTCTCTCATTTTTAGGTTCCCTAGCTCCTATGAAATCCATTTCTCTCATTTATTTTCATATTATTTCATGGGAATGGTAAACATCTCTTTTTATTTTCGTGTACCAGATTGCACGGAGTAACTAAACTAACTGGACAAGATTGGTAAACCGGACTAAAAAGTTGAAACTAATTACTACCAAAAGAACTGACGTGGGTAAGTAGTTTTCATTTCATACTGCATTCCATGCATATTTGACGCATTCCAAGTATATCAAAGCCAATGCATCGTTTAAACTATATTTATTCGTATTCCTAGCACGTGTATGATTAAAGTGGACAACACAATGCACACTTGACTTATGTGTCTCAATCAAGTTGGACAGATAGCCAATCTAACTCACCTGTTCTTCCATTAAACTCAAGGTAAGGTGAAAAAACTTATGCCATGCAAATGCATACTTTTTCTAAAACATTAAAAAACTACGGAATTTTGAATAAATAGTTGGACGAGGAACTAAACACCCTTGGAACTGCTAAAAAACCACACCCCCTGCACCACTAAAGAACCACACCCCCTGCACCGCTAAGGAACCATGGGTACTCCAGCGTCAGAGCTGAAGACGTTCGTAGTTGTAGGTGGAGGTGGCTACATCGGATATCACGTGGGAATATCCCTGTTCAGAAAAGGTCACAACGTACGGCTTTTTGATATCACGAAACCAGATCCAGAATGGGTGGAAGGGGACCTAGGTCAACAAAACCTCCATAAGGGAACCTCCTTGAAACCAAAGCCAACTATCTCTTTTGTACAAGGAAACATCACATCGATGGAAGACCTCGAGGAAGCGTTTAGCGCTGCGGATTGCGTCATCCTCTGCGGTAAGCGTTAGAGTACATAAAGCTAATAAATGTAGATGTTTTTAAGGACATGCTTTCTTATTACAGCTTCGTACGGGATGTCGGGGAAGGAGCAGATGCTGTCGGAATGGGATAAAACGGAGGCTATAAATATAACTGGAGCTAGAAATGTGATATCGGCCTGTATTTCCAGAACAGTTTCCAGCCTAGTGTATACCAGTACTTTTAACGTGGTGTTTGGGGGTCAGGAAGTGCACAATGGTGGCGAAGATTTGCCATACTTTCCCCTTCATCGACACGTAGATAACTACTCTCGGACCAAGTCAATCGCCGAACAACTAATCATCATGGCGGACACCAAGACTTTCCCCGATAGTTCGGGGATGTTACGGACTTGTGCTCTCCGTTTGGCTGGAGTGATGGGGGTTGGAGAGAAAAGGCATTTACCTCGGATAGTTCGAAACCTGCCTTTCTTCTGGTTCCGATACGGCTATGGAGAAAGCCTAGTCCAATTTGTATCCTTGTCCAATGTTGTTCAAGCTCATGTCAAGGCCGCGGAAGAGATTATCACCAACCCTGGGAAAGTTGGAGGGCAAGCGTATTTCATTAGTGATGGGGAGCCTATTAGTAACTTTGACTATTTCAAACCTCTTATCCAAGGACTGGGCTACACTTATCCGAGATTTGTTCTCCCAATGTGGATTATATGGATTGTAGCTTATGTTTGTCAGGTTTTACATTTAATTCTCACCCATGTAAACCCCAAATGGAGCTTTACCCCTTTACTAACTCCGGCAGAAGTGTTCAAGACAAGTGTGACGCATTATTTTAGCAATGATAAGGCTACAAGAGACCTGGGGTTTGTTCCCGAACGGCCTAATGATATTTCCGATGTTATTCAGTATTGGAAAAACCAGAGAAAGTAATTGTTACATCTTTTGTCATGTTAATGCTAAACCTGTGTTTCTTATGTAACATCCTTTCAAGACCAAGATTACAGAACGCCTGCTGTAATTTTAGGATATTATCATGCACCTTTTGATTAAATTACATGTGGATTTATTTCATGACAATAAAGATAAGCAGCAAAGTTCAAAGCTTATCCTCCTGCCTTTAACTCATTCTGAAACGTGCAAATAAGTATGAAAGCTCTGTTCCTGTGGCACATATAATATACTTAGGTGGGGTGGGTGGTAGCGGGCCCTGATCAAAAAACAAAGATAAGCTCTTATCATAGAGTTTGGAAATTAATTGTCATTTAATGCATCATTTTTTTATTATTTAATAAATAAATAATTATTAATAAATAAATAATTATTAATAAATAAATAATTATTTAAATAAAGGGGCATGGTGATATGTAAAAGGGCCAAACCAACCAGCCAATATCATAAAAAAATTTTCTTGCTAATTGAAAAAGGTTTCACTCAAGTTTACTGAGAAAACTCAGTTTTTTTGCGTCCTTATCATTTTGATAACCTTAGATTTCCCAATGTCAAAACGGGAAATATGACAAGGTTGGGGTATTCTTCATGGTTTATAGGTTTCTTTTTGGTTCTGAAGGTTCGGGAACTGGTACCGTCGTCGGTGGAAACGAATTCATATGAATCCACCGCTGACCCCCAATGTCACGCTGTCCACGAAGGTCAAGCCGGCC
>JAQFZX010001958.1:0-23324 GCA_034682405.1 Hydroisotoma schaefferi | reverse complement strand
CGCGCTCACTCTGCACACACCGCGTGCTCACTTTTACATGCCTTTCGTTACGCCCGTTTACAACGGTTTATTTTATTATAAAAACTCTTTGGGTCGAACTCATTACATGACCTGGATGTCTCAACTTAATCGTAATGATTAATTGCCAATACGTTAGATCAGAGTTTGATACATGATAAGCGGATGATCTAGCAAAACCTGGTTGATTTCACTACTCTTATTTCTTCTTTCAACTCTCAGTTTAAATTACATGTTGAGAACTTTATTATATAATCCTTAACAGAAGAGGAAGCTACCAATTGAATTTAATAAGTCGTTAAAGGAAGGATTTATCAAATATTATATGTGACTCAATGTCCCATTGTATATCCCAAAAATTGCATCTTGCATCATCTACGAGAATGCTAATTACAACTAAATTTCGGTAGAATTTAAAGACCACTTGAATAAGGTTAAGAACTGCAATCAGAATTTAAATATTAACAATACAATAGTAAAATTAGCAAATAATAAGTGGAGCTACGTGTGTGGGGCCATAGAATTTCATTGGGAATTGACTACAGGATAGTGATAATGACTGGTACATAGGTCTGACAATCGGAACTTGCTTTGTCATTGATGTGCTTGGAAACTACGTATTGATGGTCTTTATGGACAGGTATAATAGCATTTTTTTAAGGAATAGAATAACATTTCTATGAATCTGTTAAGAAGATCATTTGATGGAAAAACATATTTTCTGTATAATGTTTCTTGAAGGCTACCGTTTGTAGTTGGCATAACTAGAGGAATGATTGCCATAATTATTCCAACGCTTATGATGAGTTTGCTCCCAAATGCAGCAGCAATTAATGAGCAATCGGCTCGGTTGCTTCAGAGTTGGAAGGGACACTCTTCCTTGGCGAAATCCAAGTATCGAAGAAAGGTCCTGAAATCTATGCAACCCGCAAAAATCTCGTCGGGGAACTTTTTCCAAATCCGGAAAAGTACAATGCCAGAGTATTTGAACATTGGAGCATACTACACCATGAACGCTGTTATATCTATGAAAGCTTGAAAACTTGTGGAGGCTTGATCTACCTACCGTAAAATATCCGTCTCTACGAAGTCACGACTTACGTCATTACTTTTACTACAATATTAACTAATTTATACATTGAAGCATATAGGGTTTGCTGTTTAAAAGGATAAAGGCATGACTTCTAAAATGAACTACTTATAAAAAATATAGTGTAGTATAAAATTAAAACACAGTTCATTATGAAATGTAAGAGCAAGATTATTCAGATTTTTCTGTATGTTAGATCAATGCAGACGTAGATAATCTAATCTCGAAACCCAACCGAAATAAAACTATTTTCTGATCGCTCACTGAACTGAACCCTTTATTTCATTATTTCATACAAAACACCCAACAGGATGTAACCATACAGTAAGGGTTAGAAGTAGGCGAACAAATAGTCTTCAGTTTTTTTTAAATTCATTTGCATTGGCAATAAATAAGTCTATAAATTATTATAGGTCAAATCGTAATCGAAGAAGAGGATGAGTCAGAGGGTCCATTTCAATCTTTTCTGTCAACTCTGACCGTTCAATTCTGCGTCGCTGTTGGCCGTCATAAGTATAGCAATATGATAAGTTAAAATCCATAACCAGTGGCAGCTCCTGGAGAAGATTTATTAGGAAGCCAAAAACTACCTGAAACAGCAAATAAATAGTTGATTAGGGATTACAGATTACATTTTATCCAGGCACTTCCAAACTTACAGGCATTTTAATGCTAGAATTCTATTTCTACCTTTCTAAAATCCCCCAACACTACCAAATTATGAAACTCCAAGGATGTCAAACTTTTAGGCAAAATATTCTCCATTGGGATATTATAAATTTTTGTCATTGAGCAATGCTCCTCTGGTTCGTTATACTTTATAATATCCAATGACGGTTTGCCATTTAGCGTAAGCTTCCTAAGGTCTGAAATTCAGGAATACCATATCAGAGGTTGTACTGGCCATAAATTTAATTACATAGAGTTCTTAAAATAAAACCTTACTTTTCCAATCATTAAACAATGAGACTTTTGGGGCCCAAGTGGTAATCTTGCTCTTGGGTCTAGGCTTGGGTCTGGTTCTGGGTATGGATCTGGGTCTGGGTAACGTTCGCAAGGTCAATTCCAATTCTTCGATCATCATATCCTTAAGGGTTTGCATACATGTCAACAAAGTGTTCCGTGAATACACGGCAATAGAAAGTTTCCTCAGGTTGGGAAACAACTTGGGAACATAAACGTACGGGGGACAGTCCCCCTCAGCAAACTCACGCGTATCAAGTTTCAACTTTTTTAAACTGGGATGAGTGAATTCACCAAATGATTTCACTCTGTAATCCACTTGTTTCATACCCGTTGACTTGGCGTTAATCAGGCGTAAACTTTCCAAGTTTGGTAGTTGTTTGAGTAAACGGATGATATCCTCTATCCCAAACATAGCTGGATGTTCGATATGGAGCATCTTCAATTTATTCATTTCCATCGGGAATTCCAGTGTCAAAACGTGACGTGCTTCGTACTCTAGATCAACCACAGAAAGGGAAAGACATTCTAAAGAAGAGCTCAAGTCTTCCAGCCACAGGGATAATACCGAGGTTACATCGCTCGGAACTCCTTTGAAGAGTCCCAGGCAAAGGTTTTTCAACTTGAGGTTCATTGTTCGAAGGGTTCTGATGTCATTCCTTTGAATATCCATGATACTTAACGATTCCAATGTTTCTTTGAGCATCACATTCCCTGCTAATTCATCAGGAGTGATTAAAAAATCAGAACGAGTAACTGACTCTCGGTAGTGCTGACGCGGATGCCAAAAGTCCAGTACCCGAAGATTAGATGCCCGGTTTACAGCGTTAACAAATGTCAGCCTATTTGGGACGGCCCAACGGTCATAGTCGTCATAGTGCATCCTTACTTTCATGTGGCATATTACATGCGACATTCTGTCCAATCCTCTTATTTCGATTTCACTCAGACTCTGTTCTACGAGTTGACGGAAAGGATGACGAGAGAAGGGAGGATGAGCAATTGATATCCTGTCGTAGGAAATCTCATCACCAAAATAGAAATCCTCCTTTGGTCCAATTTCTTGTAATTTGTAAATGCTCAGGGGAGGATCGAGAGGAAGGAAGCTCTTCGCAACCGCTGACCATATTGAGCACACCTCACGGCATTTCCATAAGTGATCTGATCCAAGGTTTTTAAAAACGGCTTCCAATACCTAATAACGTTAATCACGAACTGGTTTAGTGATGATATGCATGAGAATCTCACAGGTTATTTGACACAGGTTTACTTTACTTACGAGTGGGTTAAGTACCGCTTGTTGTACCGGATCACGCTTTTTGGTTATCACTGGGCGGGGTTCAGAAATGAATGACGTCGATGATAAATCCAACTTCACGAACTCTTCTTCCATTTTCAATATCTTCCGAACTTAGAATTCAACCAAAAGAAATTATGCTTAAGGATTCTTGCATCAAACAGGAGGGTGTGGTCTATTTCTAAGGTCAAGATAAACCATCAAGCTGTCAAAGTGCGATTGGATAAATCAAAGCTACTTTTCTGTGAAATGTCTAGTAGTAATTACAACAAGACGTAGTCGTTGATTTGTTAGAAACGCTTGTGAACTAAAGGAAAGCTGGTATCTAGAAGATGCCACGGCAAGACTCCTAGTATACGTTTTGACTGGGTTTGATTCCTGCTTTGTTTCTTTGACCTTCAGTTATGTCGTCTTTAAACGGACGCAGTAAGCACGCCTGTTCTGCGTATACTTTAGCTGCACTTTATCGGAGAAAGGCATTTATTTATGTACCGTAATTCCCTGTAGACTATGCATGAAACATGATGCTGTTTTGAAGCATATTCAACATGGGAGAGATACCCTGTATAACATTGGAAGGATAGCATGCAGCTTAATTAATGAGTTCGGCCTATATACATGGAATTTACTGTACGTATTTTAGGTCCTGCATAGTGCGCATCTTCTTGAACTCGTTCTTTGTTCATACTCAACCTATATATCTATCTAAATCTAGGTCATAATCCATAATGGGTTAAATTGAAATGAAAAGTGAGCACCAATTGATTTTAATAAAACAGGCACACAAAATACAAAGGTTTAACGATTTAATCAAGTAACAGAAGCAGATTTCCCAAAATTTGAAACTTGAAATTGGAGTACAATGATTGTATACGTCAGAACTGTGCTGAATATCTGGAATAACGATCCCATTTCTTATTAATTTAATCATGAAAAGTAGAATATGATACAATATTATAATTTTAAGCCCAACTTAACTTTACCACTTACCGTTGCGATAAACGAGTAAGTAATAGTAACGCTAAATGCCTTCACTCCTGCACCCCCTCGTCCAACGTCATTAAACAAGATGGAGACTTGACTCGGGTTATTTTGCACGCTTGATTTATGCTGATTCTCAAACAGGAAGTCCTGAACTTTATCAAACTAAAGTAGCATGTGGAAAAACCCCAAAAATCATACAATTATGGGCACCACTATCAGCTCTTTTTTGTAGCTCAAACTCTGCATAATTATGCTTAAAATTGTAGTAAAAGTTAAAAACATACGACCATGTGCATACCTTAGCATTGGCTTTAGCAACTATGAAAAAAGATATAGCGAAGGCCAACATATGCGCAAATATCTGGAGCCTCCTAAACGCATCGGATTCCTTGAAAAATATCCCTGAACTAAAAGCTGAAATCCCCCTCAACAAAGTTGAAAGAATTATAGCTCCACCGGATCTGTTAAGACTCGAGATAAAACACTTTAGCTCCGTATACCCTTCCACAAGCTGCAAGTATAAAAATCATTTAACTTCATATATAAAAACTTCATTTTATGTATTTTCTTGTTCTATTATTTTAAACCTGCTCCAAAGACCCATCTCTTCTTTTTAAATCCCTCAGAAATGTTTCAAAATCTCGGCCAACCTTCCAAGCAACTAGACTCATAAACTGACAAACGAGAATCCCTGCTATTCCAAAAACCAAGTTTTGAATCGCTGGGAGAAAAAACAAAGTATGAAAGATGTAAAGGGACCATGTTGGCAACCCGTTTATCATGGAGTTTCCTATCAAGCATTTTAGAGTGGAAGATATTGAGGATGATTCGTCCAGCAGCTCTGTCCGAGCCCAGGTCAGGTCAGTTGTAAAGTAAACGCAGAGTTTAAGTTGGGGCCAAACATATTCCAAAAATGGGGCCAACGTCGATAAAAAGAGATACAAACCAAAGAGTGCGAAAAGTAGGAACATTTGCTGAAATCAGAAGCAATTTAGACCGTCAAAAAGAGTGCATGACCGTGAATTGGATTTCTCCAATTTTATTTACAGAACTGTTTTGCTATATTTTTGTACAAAGACCTAGATGAAAAATTAACCCACGGTTGTTTCTTTTAAAAAAAGCAAGTATTTCTAAATATTATTACTTTCCTTTCCACTTTCTCCGTCCTATGACTCTTTAGGGAAAATGCAACTTTATGAAATTCCATCAATTCCATTTTATGCGGCTCGTACCACGCTAGCAGCGTTATAAAAACCTTCTCTAAAGACATGGCTATCAGATAACCAAAGTCCCAAAGTTGGACAGGGTTATCCTTAATCGTATTCCCGGACCGGTAACGAAATGATTCCACAACGAGACATCCCATTTTTAGCCATGAAAGAAGGTGGAAGTACATGCAGAAATACTGAAAATGGTTTTTCACAAGCAGTTTTCGTAATGATTTGTGCTTTCAATAATGTTGTCCCAAATAAAAGTACACATAAGCCAAACCTTTTGAAAGCGATTCACTTCAAAACTAAGATTTCCATCTTTTCTAACGATTTTAAACGGGAAGATTAGCGTGTAGAAGAGAAAGTTGGAGAAAAGATCCAAATAGTGGAAACCGTCAGTTTGGAATCTGAACGGCTCCCAGTTTATTTCACCCAGTGGGAGTGTCGGGGGGAGTGGTTTTGACCTTCCTTCAACTTCCCATTTTAATAGTCCCATTTTTTTCCAGGTATTTTTACAATTGGATGGAATAGGACTAATTCGATGATGGTTTTTGGGTTAGTGGAGCAGTAATGTTTGTATCATTAAAATAAAAGGTATCGATCGATTGATATTTGCATTGGGCGTTATTTTATTAAGAGAAATTGACTTTTGCTGTTTAGCTGATTTATTGGTGGTCGGTCGAATTATCGAATTTTTTAGATCAAAAGCCATAAGTTCTATGTGCTGAAGTTCGAAAAAAAAATTAGTTTAGTTTTTTCTCTCGAATTAATTATTTTTGAAAATCTAATTTTCAAAGAACGTCGTTTAGCACTTTTTGATATTCCGCCTTCTTTTTCCACAGAAGGAAATGAAGCGTATGCAAATGGTAAACACGACCCATGAGCATCCCGTGTAACGAGAAGAATTGAATAAAGTAGTCAGGGGTCAATTTAAAAGTTTCATCGATCAACCACACATATAGCGGGTCTACAAAGAAAAGCTCTGATTCAGAATTCTTCCAAGATTAATTTTAAACTAGAATTATACCTGCAGCATGTCGTTAGTTGCAAACATTGCAATCCCTTCCGATATACTATTTATTAAAAAGGGGTCTTCTTTAAAAGGTCATTTTTAAGTGGTCAGGGATTATGAAATCCTCCCGACATGTTCCTTAGTTCGTTGAATCTTTCAACAAAAGTTGTACAATTTTAAATTGAAGGTTTTCGACCTAATTTTTTTCGATTTAAAGGCCGTACGGGGAAAAAAGTCCAACTTTAGGCGTTCGAACTTTTCATTTTCGATAAGTCGACCTACAACCGACTTATTTTACCAAAAGGGCAGGATGATAATGGGAAGCAGAAGGCAAACATTTTTGTAGCAACTTACTAATTTTGTTCCCCTAATCCATTTTCTATTTACTGCTTAATGCTATTTGGAATCAAATGCTGTGAAAATGCGAATGCTCTTGGAATTATGAACATATACTTTATTTTATACTGCATTTAAAAACTAGTAATACTTGCAATTACCCTATTTCCGGTTTTAAATCCTCCATTTGAATGAACAATATATACAAGCAATAATTGCCTTGAATAATTCCCCCTCTTAATATTTTAAAGTTAAGCTCAGAAATCCTGATATAACATTCTAAGACGAATTTTACTATTTAGCGTTTGTAACTTTAGTACGTACACTACACACACCCTTCAGAAATTAAATGGCATATTAAATGTTTACAGAAATATTTTAACCGTAAAAGTAGAATTGCATAAGAATTTTTTCATCATGACATTTTTCAGCAGCAACTTTCCATAGAACCTACACTTCATCAAGATTAAGTAAATGCTAGACCAACACGAATGTTTCAACTTTCAACCTCTCTTTTTCCACCGTTTAATCATACTTATTGGATTTTTTAATGTTTATCCTTCTCCGAGAAAAAAGAGCCATATAGCTAAGAAGAAAACCTCCGAGTACAGCTAGCAGAGCCCATTCTAGGGAGCTTTGGTGCAATTTTTTTTATAGCCGTTTCTCTTTTTTGAAAAATGTGTATGTTTTGTGTCGGTTTTAGCCCAGGTCTGTTGGTGTGTCGACACGATAACTCGAGAAATAAGGACACCACACTAGCGAAATTTTGCATAGTGGGTTCAGGGCCGATTTTGAGATTTAAGTTCGTAAACCAACCCGATCTGACCACGCAGTGCCCCGTGGGGTTCAAAAAGACCCCCACTGGCATGCAATCTTGAAAAATATTGTACTTCTAATTTTGCTTAAAAGTAACAAAGAATTGATTATTTTTGGCTAAATCCAAAGTTTCAGGCGCCCGTGGGGTCGGATGGACCGGATTGGATAAAAAATTTCCAAAAAGTTGTTGCTCTACTTTTGCTCAAAAGTAACAAAGAACTGATTAAATTTTGCAAACTTCAAAGTTTCTCGCACCCGTGGAGGTGAAAACGACCCCCACTCCACCACCATGAAATTTCGAAACATTATGAAGATTATTAGATTTTTCATAAATAAGCAACAAATATAACATTAATCCTGCTAAAGTAAGGCGTTTTTTTTCGAAAGAAAACCCTTTTTTTGTGAAGAAAGCAAATGAAAAAGGAAGAAGGAACGGGGTGTGGGGGCTGAGCCCCCACATAAAATACAGAAGAAACCAAAAAAATCCCTTCCCGTTGTAATTGTAAAATGGAACGGCGAAGGAAAAAGTAATCAGTAACTGTAAACTTTAGATTGAACACTGATTAAGGCATAAATATAGCTGCTTAGAGGAGGTTTTTGGTTTTCAATTTTGAGATCAGCCCAAACACCCCCATTTCCCCATTTTCTAGTGTTTATCTTTTTGTGCTTTTGGTGGACAACTTAAATAAAATTTCTGACTACTTAATCGCTCGATGGGGTTTTTGACTCCCACGGGTATTGAAACTATCGATTTGGGTCAAACTATTTACATATTTTTTATTTTGGTGGAGAAAATACTTTTCAGGCTATTTAATTACCTGGTGGGCTTTTTTGACCATTATACTGGGCGTCTGGTCGACCGATTTGGCTCATCTTCGAACTTAGCCTGAGATAGGTTCTTCTAACCCCCTCCCTATGCCAAATTTGGATGTTCTTCTAACCTCATTTTTTGGAGAGTTATCGTGTTGCCAGACAAACGGAGACGAACGGACACAAAAATCCCTATGGGCCTAGAATGGGCTAAAAAACTGATCATCAAGAATCTACACTTTAAAACTCATTCATTTCAATTACTTACAGAAGTAGAAGTAAAGTAACGCACGTGTACGATATTTCTCTTCCTTGATTAACCTTCTTCGTTTTAGCAATAAACAACATGGACAGGAAATGATTTCAATTAATGAATTATATTACAGTTTGTTGTTTTTTATTCAGGTATAGATAAAAGGTAGAAATAATTTAATTAATTAGAGCTCAACTAAAGTCAGTTTTTATTCAGTCTAAAAAATTATAAACGCTAGATTCAGGTAGCCGCAGTCCAATCAGCCATGCCATACCCTTCCCTTGCCTTCAGAATTGGTTTAATATTCAGTAAAACCAGAATAAAGAAAAACACGCCTACTCTTGCTAAACGCTTATAATGGGTTTAGAAATTGTTAAAAATTATAGGCCATCCTGTTGTAGTTGAAAAGCTGAAATCGTATACCAGAAAAACTAATTATAATTACCCTAAATCCTCGCCCATATAGCGCCCTCGTTAATCATGCCACACGCCTATCCTTTACATGCTAAAAGTGGTATCTCTTCCATGCTAAACATGCTGTAAAATATCTTTTTGATACATATAAACTGCGGCGTATGGACGAGGATTTAGCATACTTAAAGAACCTCAAGTTACTTGTAACTTTACATTACTTCTTATTATTGTCTTCATTAAGGCTAGCGAGTTTATATGTGAATGCATTGTCCGTCCGTCCGTCCGTCCGTCCGTCCGAGCGATAACTTTCGAGCCGTTGATCTTTTTCGAGTTCCGCTTTAGAATATTGGTCACTTAGATTAAAAGTAAGGTCAAGTTGTGGCCTTGTGGGCCACACCCTTCCAGGCCAACGGTCACAGGTCACCAAAAGTTTAAATAGCAACCCCTATCAACCATGGTACCGTTGGAAAGGTACTTACTAGGGTATTTCAAAACAGTGGTCAAAATTGTCATGTGACACTCAGGTCAAACGTTATGGCCTTGCGAAGGTCAACCGTCTATCCGAAATCCGAGCGATACCTTTCGAACCCTTGAATTTTTTTAAATTCTGTTTTCGGATATCGGTATACGAGGTCTTAGGACACTCTGGTATTAAAGATGGGTCATGTCGGTCACACCCCGTAGGGAGTGGGGCTGAAGGTCGCACTTTCGTTTATTCTAACCCCTATCAACCATGGTATCGTTGGAAATGTTCTTACTTGGGCATTTCAAAACAGTAATTAAAATTCTTCTGTAACACTCAGGTCCAAACTTTTGACCTTGCGAAGGTCAAATGGTGCAATGTGAGACTCTACTTCCAAATGGTAGCTACAACCGTGACAACTTCATCGGACCCTATTTGGGCACCACCACTGACCTTGATCAAACGTTATAATCCTGCGAAGGTCACATGAGGTAAGGTGAGACTCTACTACTAAATGGTACTCACAACCGTGACAACTTCATTGGACCCTATTTGAACACCCCCACTGACCTTGATCAAACGTTATGACCTTGCAAAGGTCAGATAGGGCAGTGTGAGATTCTACTACCAAATGGTACGCATAACCTCAACAACTTCATACAACTTCAAAAATTTGTCATAGTGCCCCAAACACCCCAGAATGTCTCAAAATGCCCCCAACACCCAAATGTCTCCTGTTGCCTCAACATCCCAAAAAATGTATCAACTTGCCTCCAATACCCCACGCTAGGCTTCGTTACGCCCATTTACAACGGTTTATTGTACTTGGATAGAAAGTTTATGAATCGGCTATAAGAAAGCGTACCTCAATCGTAGCGATGTCCTATTATTTTCATTTATAACTTCATTTTTAAAGAATATATTAAATTGATTAATTGAAGATATTTATTTGAAGATAATTGATTAAAATTATTGGATTCTCTCAAAAGGTATGTCCAGCCATGTACGTACCTCATACAAGTAAAAAAGCATTTTATGTAACCGTCCGGGATGGTATTTTAAAATAAGTTTGTGAACTCCACCGAGTAGGATTCGGTAAGATAATTAAAACAGAGAAGTAAAAAGGCTTAAAACTGTCCAATTTTTGTTCTATTCTCTTCCACAACTCTGCAACAACCCATCCAGAAAACTAGAAGTTCAACGTCTCAAAGAAGCCTTAAAATTGATTCATGTTTCTAACATTTTAACCCCAAACATAGCTCTGCTAATAATTCGCACGCAATGCCCCAGAATCAAAGAAAGCCTACAACATACTTGGACTTGGGCAACAAATCCCTTAAACTTCATTACAAACTTCTCAACCACATCATAAAGTTCCCACTAACTTATGACGAGACAAATGCCCAGTTGGACTTTTCCACTTCCCTTAAAAAGCGATGGCTATTCTCCACCTTGCTTGGATTCGGACTATTCGTAGGCTCGTCTCTATTCTTACTCCTCAAAGAAGTATTCACCACAGAATCCAATACCTCAACCTTGACCATCTTGATGACAATTTGGCTACTAATTGTAGGCATCTATAATTCCTTTATGTTTTTCATCTTCGCCAACTACAGCAATGATTTCGTAGCAGGTTTCAAAAGCCTAAAGGTCTTACAAAACCTTTCCAAACTGGGACGACGTCCGCTGAACCGGAGGACACTATTCATCCTGTCAGCCTTTTACACCAGCGTCCCATGGTTCACTTCAATCTTCGTGGTAATTCTTTCTTTAGCTTTAACCTTCTTTGGACTTGGTCCAGCATCCCTTATCATGAAAACTTTCTTACCCACAACCTTTGAGAATATACCGTTTGCTCGGCTTATCATCCGATTGGTAAACTTTACCGTGTCATACATGATAATGTATGAAGGAGGCAGACAAATGTCTTTAGTCATTATAATTGGGTTAACTGGTTTCCTCATTGTGAAGAAAAATTTTAAAATAATAATACAAAGCTGCACATTAGAGAAAATGACCACATCTGATAAAGCTTTTCAGGCTATCTCGCGTGCAATTCACAGGTACGGAATAATTGTAAGTTTTCATAAAACTTGCTCAGTCATTGCGTCAAACTTGACATTGGCCTTCAGTTCGGCTGGACTATTGAGTAATATATTTACTCTTTGGGCTACTATGACATGGTATGGTAAAGTACCCTTGGCCCTGTACCTTATTCAGCCTTTGTCTGCAATTGGAGTATTGGTAATTACTCTGGCACTCTATCCACCCGTATGCTCCATTTGGGAGGACACTTCCGTCATCGTGAAGCGCCTTAAGGGTGCTGCCGGCAAGATAAGATCGGGTAGAGATAAGAAGATCATGTTAAAGAGGATAAGGGCTCTCAAACCCTTTGGTATTCATTCCAGTTTGGGATGGTGCAATTTTTTCATTAATGAGAATTCAACCCTTGCCCTCTACTTTCAGGCAATTACGGATAACGCAATTAATTTAATTATTACTAGGCCAAATGGTTAAAGTTTTTTTGCGATGGGAAGGAAAACAATTCTCTCTATATTTTAAAGTTTCTCTTACTAATGTTAAGGGAGCAAATGTTAATTAATACTGGACGTGCTTGTAAGGATTAATATTTATTTATTTACAATAATAAACGAGACATTTTCATCACATTTCAATTTAACCAAAGCTTAACTAAAAGTATGCACAGTAATGGAAATAAAGGGGTTTTGATGTCTTAAATATTATTGTTTAAATCCATCGCTTTATCGCATATGTATTACTTACTTTACAACTAAAGGGGTTTTCTAGCAGCCTCATCTAATCAATCCATAATTTATTTCCCTTATTTACTCTTGATCAATTGTTAAAGTTTTGCTGTAATTAAAAATAAATAAATAACTAAAAAATAACATTGCAACAATGATATAGGCCAATAGCTTCTATAGTCCTTTCCACTCCAATAAAACATTTTTTAGCACAAATAAAGTATGTTTAATATATATTCTTTATTAGACTTTGTTAAGGATAAATTATTAATTATATCTTCTACCCTGTCTATTAAAGGGTACTTACTCGTAGCCAATTTCACGATTAATATTTTAGTAAAGCTTTAAAAGGTCTTATTTGTAAGTCGTTCTTCGTAATCGCAAAAATTTCAACCCTTTCCAATATGCTATTTATGATAAAGGGATCTTTCTTAAAGGTCATTTTTAAGTGGTCAGGGATTATGAAATCCTCCCAACATGTTCCTAAGCTCTTAGGAATCTTTCAGCAAAAGTTGTACAATTTTGAACTGAAGGCTTTCGACCTAATTTTGTTCGATGTAACGGCTGTTCGGGGGAAAAAAGTCCAACTTTAGGCATTCGAACTTTTCATTTTCGATAATTCGACCTACAACCGATTTATTTTAACAAAAGGGAAGGATGATAATGGGAAGCAGAAGGCAAACATTTGTAGCAACTTACTAATTTTGTTCCCCTAATCCATTTTCTATTTACTGCTTAATGCTATTTGGAATCAAGTGCAGTGAAAATGCGAATGCTCTTGGAATTATGAACACTTTTTTGATTTTATACTCCATTTGGCATTTAAATACTATGAACACTGGCAATTACCCTATTTCCGGTTCTAAAACCTGCATTTGAATGAAGAATATATACAAGCAATAATTCCCCGGAATAATTTCCCCTCTTAATATTTTAAAGTTAAGCTCAGAAATCCTGATATAACATTTGAAAGAAGGTGAAGTGAATTATGCTGAGGAAATGATGATATGTGTGTATTTTAGTTAATACAAAAGTCAAAGTTTATTTCTCTCGGAAAATGGCAAAGTTATTGATAATGATAAAGCAATGGATGAGGTTTAGATAATGTAATGAGTCGACCAAGTAGTGAGAGCTCTGAAATGGGACTATCACTGTTCCCCCTAAAATCCCCTTGCAAAACTCCCATCAAACCAGCTCTCTGACATGTTATTTCGGATCAAATTGTGTATTATTGCTCCACATTTCTACAATGCATTCGCTAAAAAGCAAAGAGAACCTAAATTAACCATCACAAATAGCTGATAAAACTGGGTCAGTGGTGATAGTAGATGGCTGTGAAACTTTAAACTGGATAAGAATGATAGTATATGTCAGAACAGTGCTGTAAATCTAAAATGAAGAATAATATATTACTCGCTCATATTATAAGCTCCAACCTTCTTAAAGTTTAAGGCTGAATATTTCTTCACCGTTGCAATAAAAGAATAAGTTATCGTAAACTTAAAAGCCCTAAGTCCAAAGTTCCCTCTGCCCACATCATTAAGCAGAATAAAAACCCTTTCCGGATTCCTCTGTATGGATGGCTTATCTTGGTTTTCAAAAACAAAGTCGTGAACTTTTTCAAACTGTGAATCAACATTTTTCATAAATAAACTCATTCAGCTAAGCATCTTTTAACCTCATTAAACTTCTGTAAATCCCAACATTTTGCGTTGCCCCTTCTCAATCAAAGTTATAAGGTAACACAAACCTGACAAAGGTTAATAATACCTTTGGTTAGTTATTTATTCATACCTTAGAATTGGCCTCTGCAGCTAGAATCAAGGCACCTGAAAAAGCCACAAAATGTACTAAGGTCTCCAATCTCCCTATCAAAGACCTTTGGAAAAGATCCCTACTGAAGCCTGAAAGTCCTCTTAGAAAAGTGCACAGGACCAAAGCCGCTGCACACTCGTTCATTGAATCCAGTGCAATTTTAACCCTTTTGTAACCTTCTAAGAGCTATTTAAAAATTCCAAATTCAATTTCAATGCTTTAAGTGCCACATTTCCTCTTTTAACTCCCCTGCCTGGGAGTTACTGCATGAACCACGAGTAAAATTATATTTTCCTAGGGATGCAATTCCAGGGGAGTTAAAATAGCAAACAAGGCCGGTAGTCTATACTCTGTAAAATGGCAAAATGGCAGTAGCCCCAAACCTGCTCAAAAGATCCTCTTTGGCGTTCCATAAGTTTCAAAAACTGTTCGAAATCCCGACCAAGTTTCCAACTAACTATGGTTAGGAAATAGGATATCCAAACACCGGATACGCCATAAATCATATTATGCAGTGGACTTATGCTCAACATCGTATGGATAACATAAATCAGCCAAGAAGGCAAGGAACCCAAGAAACCTTCCGTTAATACTAGCTCTTTCTTCATAATACATTCAGAAACATAGAAAATTGGATACTTTTCTCCAAGCATTGTCAACTTTCCGGCCTCCATGTTGCTAAAATACGGTAGAAATAATAGCAAAATCTTTTCCCAAGCTTCATGCATTATAGTGATGGAAATGTATAGGCAACCGATTACCGATGTGCGAACCAGTTCCTGAAAAACCATCGTAGAATACACTTTCAAATAAATAACCATTTCCTCCATCCTTTCAGATCATTTAGGCTTTGTCAATTGAAACATTTAGAATCCATGCAGAATAGAAGAAAAGACTGACTATTATTATTATTAAATACGTTTGCATTTGCTATATTTTCTTGAAATGCAGGCTACTATTAAATTCTTGTACATCCCTACAGAAAGGGGTCCAAACAGCTAAAACCTTAAGATACCGTACCGTGTATTTCCGGTTTGTAATTCCCCTTTAGTAGTTACCCCAGGAAATAATATTCCCCCTGACTTTCCAAGCTAGAAATTAAAATTCGCCGACCAAACAATAACTCTCCGGGGAATAAAAACCGGAAATACGGTGTTATTTTACTTGTGACATCTTTCCAGTTCTTCCTCCGGTCTTCTTGAGGGAGTAGATAGTCTCATAAATCTTTAAGACCTTCCCTCGACCCCCATTTGACCATGCAAATATGGTCACACATATTTTTTCAACCAATTCTGCCAGCCTTACAGCCACGGTCCAAAGATTGTCAGGACGTGTTTCTATTTTCTCCCAGGATAAAAGCACAGAGCTAAGGTTGCACAGTCGAAATAACCAACTCACAAGATGTAGATATCCACACAGAAACTTTACCAATAAAAGAACAATTTTATTTAATAATTTAGAACAGTAAATCTTGGCTACTAATTTACAAATCAAATGTACGTTTAAAACATATTCAACCCGAAACCCTTAATTTTAAGCCAGAAAAGCTACAAAGCGCCCAACCCTTAGGTATATTGTTTCTAATATGAAAAATCAATTACCCTAAACCCTCGCCCATATGCCGCGGCTTATATGCATGAAAAAAGGTCTTTAGAAGTAGTTTTAACATGGGAGAGATACCCCTTTCAACATGTAAAGGATAGGCGTGCGGCATTATTAACGAGGGCGGCACATGGGCGAGGATTTAGGGTTGTAAAATAGGTGTAAACCTTTTGGAATTTATTTCCTCTAAACTCCAGCCGTCCTTTATCTCCATTAAAAACAATCTTGTACGGGAATATCAACGTGTAGAAACAAAACTTGGAGAAAAATTCCAAGTACTCGTAGACATTTGATTGAAATTTTGCATCTGCTTCTTCGGCTACAGTTGCAAAAAATGGAATCTTTTGACCCTCCGCTTTCCCTACGACAATGTTTCTGGCTATCATTTTCATAGAACACATTCTGTTACTGACGAATCTAATGCTAGTCCAACTAATCTAATGCATTTTCTAATACTTTTTAAGAACGCTGCTACACGGCTCAAGTATAAATGCGTAATAAAACATGTCTTAAAAGACAATACTTTTCTGCGTGTTCAACTCACAAAAAGGAGACTTTTGCGATGGGTTTTATCAAATTTATTTATTCAGCTTTAGTTCCCACTTATAGTAGTTATTGGAAATCGTTGAATTATGTTACATCAATTTGCTGAGTGTAAATTTAATCATTTTAACTCCTATAGAATCCGTGTTCGAGAAGCTAAATAATAAATTAGGGTTAGTCGACTGCCTATTTACTCACATTGGACGTTTGAAACTGTATAAGGATGATAGTGTAGGTCAGAACGGTTCCGAAAATCTAAAAAAAAAATAGTTATAAATATTGAACTCGGCACAAACCCAATAATAACACACAATTGATGTAACATTGATGGATCAATTTGACTTGCCGTAGCTATGAAGGAGTAGTTTATTGTGGAAGTAAATACTTTCACCCCAAAATTTCCCCGACCTACTTCGCTAAGGATTATTAAACCCTCGCCCAAGTTGTCCTCTACAGTTGGTTGGTCTCGGTTTTGATACATGTAATCGTGTATCTTCTCAAACTGTAAAATAAATATAGATTTCAATAGGTTAAATACCGTATAACTTCGAAATACAGCCTGGGGGGCTAGGCTACTACTAAATTATGGGATGCTAAGCAGAAGCACCAATTCTAACACACAATTAAGTATAGGGCTACTATTCGAAAGAGGATCAAAGAAAGCTGAAATATAGGAATACATACCAACCGTATTTCTGGTTTTGATCCCCGGCCATAATTCATTTTACCTTCGCTATACCTCATTTTATACAGTATTTCTTAAACAATAAATCCCCAGGGAACTAAAACAAAAACTCCAGTACATGTCAAAGCGAAGAAGACTCACCTTAGAATTCGCTTCGGCCGAAAAACCCAAAGAAGTAGAAAAAGTTATGAAATGCACAATCGTAAAAGCAATTGCAATTCCGTAATTAGTCCCTTCTTTAATTGCCCTAAATATCTGCGAACTAAATCCAGAAACTCCCCTCAAAATCGTTACTAGCCTTAGAGTCCCTGACATATTGTTCAGGCATTCCATGAACCGCTTCACCCCTTCAAAAGCATCTTTGACCTTTATAACCGCATACAAAATACAGGTTAAAAGACCCCTTCAAATTCCAAACTTCCTTTTATTTAACCCAATTATATAACCTGCTCAAAAGTCCCATTCTCTTTCTCCACTTTTTCCAAATATTTTTCAAAATCACGCGAGATTTTGAAAGCGACAATACTAGTAAAGTAAGCGATCATTCCTCCGGCCGTTCTAAATGTCATATCGTGAATCACCGGCAATACCAATATCCCATGAACTGTGTTCATTGCCCAAGATGGCATCGCTGCAACGCTGGCTTTCCACTCAGTTTTATTCAAACATAAAAGGCATTTCATTATGGGGAAGTTTCCCCCAAGAATACTTTCTTCAGTAGGCTTTTTCACATCCATAAATAATACTCGGATCAGAGGCCAAGTACCAGTTAAAAATGAACTTATAGCCCAAGGACTGATGAATGCGCCAATAAGCAACACAACTCCGGCCAATTCCTGTACAAAAGATTACAACTATTACTATTTAAAAGGGGCTTTTATTAGAGTGAGGATTAATGCAGGGATACACGGTAGTCTAATTGCAAAATGACGATAACTTTTTTAGAAGTTTTCCTCCCAGGTTCCATCACAGAATAACCAGCTTGATGAAGCTGCAGAATTCTTCGCTTAAACGGCCCCCACCATCCTAGCAGCGTTATCAGAACTTTCTCCAAGAATTCACTCCATTGTAAAGTTGCGATCCAGATATCCACTGGATTTTCAGTTATGACAATTTTTATGTTAATCGTCTCTTGTAAAAAGCACAATCGTCGGAACCATCCAATCAGGTGAAGAAAGAAGCAGAAATACTTGGAAATAAATCAAGAGACGTTCTTCAAATTAACTTATTGACTCTTTAGAAAAACCTACAATCACAATGAGAATTTCTTACTTTCTGTACCCTATTCTCGTGAAAGATAACCCTCTCCTTACCCTCCTTATCCTTCATTAAGACAAGCTTGAACGGGAATAGGAAAGTGTAGAAGCTTATCGCTGACATCAATTCCAAGTAATTGTAAACGTTTGATTTAAACCTGGATTTAACGTTCTCCAGATATTGTAACGGCGCTCTTGGTACTTTCTTTTTCATCGCTAATTTTGTCAAAGCGTTTCTTGATTGATTGATACAAGTTCCTGAACCTGAAAGTGGTCGTTTTTGCTGCCTTTCCTGCTGTACTTATCTGTATAAACGCTGAACGACGATTATATCCAAGTAATGCGCTGATAACATATCCCATTCTTCTAATTCCAGTATGCTGAATTGTTTTACTTAACAAAATCCAGCAGGCATGGCATATAATACTAATGGATTATTCCATGATAAAACAAACATAAGATAAAAGGGTTTTTTATTTCAAGAAACGAAACAATTTCATTATCAATGTAAACATGTATTTCTCTATCTCCTAAAGCTATAAAGATAAATCAATCCATAGAGGGAAAAGGCTAAGTAGACGGGTTAAAATAAATGTTATACCCAAACAATGAATTCATACCCAAGGAAAGAGGTCGACTTTCTCAACATCTCAACTACTCGGAAATTATAAAAGTCATGCAGTAGCCAACGACTCAAGCTTCGGGGGCCGGCTTGTCTGTGGTTTGAAACTGAATAAGGATAATCGTGTAAGTTAGAACGTTGCTCAAAATCTGGAAATAAAATTAACAAAATTATTCAATTGTAGTAATCAGCTTCTAAGATGAAAATCTCATTGAAATTCAGCTAAATCAAGTATTGTAAAATCTTGACGAGTGTCCATAATTATAACACAATAAAAAGGGCTACTATCTCAGGTCCCAATAAGGTTAATCAACATTTTAAAAAGCTGCTAAACTTACAAGGTGGCTTGGCTGGGGCTGTAAGTGTGGAATATACTGCAACTACAACTACATGATATAACTACGTCATGTCATTAAGATCGATAAATAAGGTTTGGAAATACAGGTAGAAAAGTTGACCCTTTTGACCCAGCATGCAAGTAAACTAACTCACCGTCGCGATGAAAGAATAGTTGATCGTGAAGACGAACGCCTTGACACCAAAGTTCCCTCGGCCAACCTCCCCAAGTAAGATCAAAGCCTCTCCCATATTCTTCTCTACCGTTGGTGTATCCCTGTTTTTAAACACGTAGTCGTGGATTTTCTCAAACTAAATAAGCAAAATTAAACCTCAAAGAACCTACACCTAGGTAGCTTATTATATATTTCATAATAATAAATCACATTAGAATTAGACTCAGCAGCAAGACCCAAGGTGGACGCAAAAGCAAATAGATTAACTCCCGTACGAACAGCCCCCTGGAAAGCTGCCGTCTTAATAGCCAAAAATATCTGTGAACTGAAGACAGAGAGGCCCCGAAACAATGTCATCAGCCGTATCCACCCAGCTACATCATTTAAGCAATCCATATAGCGTTTTACTTCTTGGAAAGCTTCAATCACCTGCCATTTACAAACCTTTCTATCAATATTTCACAATTTACTAAAAGCCAATACAAAAAAGTCTCAGCTTCCTAAAATACCTCATCAAAAGATCCGTTCCGTCCCTCAACATGTTCAAGATATCGTTTGAAATCTCTAGAAATATGGAAAGCCGTTGCACTGAATAAGTAAATAATCAATACTCCAACAACTTTATAGACCAAGTCATGTATAGGAGACAATGACAAGATCCCATGAACCGCATAAATAGCCCACCATGGCATCTCAACAAAATAAGATTTCAATTCAGCTTCTGACAGCCATCGTAGACATTTCAAATCCGTCATAATTGGGAAATTTCCCCCAAGCATTACTCCCATAGCTGTACCAGGGTCCACAAATAGTACACGGATCGTTGGCCAAACTCCGTTTAAAAAGGACGAGATTGTAGATGCAGCCAGGAAGCTTCCAAACACAAGGAAAACTGGGATCAACTCCTGCAAAAATATGCAGTTTAAAAAAAGCATTTCCAGCATTGCCGTAAATTTGAAACTACTTGTTCGAAATACTTTTTTTGGCGTCCTCCCAGGCCCCTTTACGGAAAATGCAGCTTGGTATAGCTTAAGTACCCGTAGTCTATAAGGGCCCCACCATGATAGCAATGTTATGATAACCTTCTCTATGATTTCCGTTACTTCAATCACCATTATCCAGATCTGCACGGGGTTAACATCAATCAGGATTTTGATTTTGAGGGAGTTGGAAAATACACAAATACGCTTGAACCAGCCCACGACATGCAGATAGAAGCAGAAATACTGGTGAACAAGAATCATAATCAATAAGATGTCCTTTCCAACTGATATATCTTAGATTCCAACAAAATATGTGGCTTTTAGCAGTGAATCAACCACTATTAATCTCTGAATGCTGAACTCTCTCAAAATATAATAATAGCCCACAGGTTTTACTCGGTAATACACATGTAAAAATTATATTTCAACAATAACAAATGTATACCTTTTGAAATTTATTTTCATACAAAACCACCCTCCTTAATCCCCCATCCACATCAGTCTTTATTAAAATCTTGAACGGAAATATGCAAAAGTAAAATCCAATAGTTGACAACATTTCCAAGTAATCGAAAACTCCGGAATAGAATCTTGCTTTGAAATTGAAATCATTCAAGAACCGAATTTTAGGATTATTATCCCCTTTCACGTTATCTTTCTTGAAATTTAAGTTCATTTTTAAGAAACTTCTTCAAACTCTTGTCTAACTTTCTTTACTATTTCTAGCTGATTTTTTTTTTTATTCAAGTACGACTAACTTGAATGAGATACCTTTATCTCTATTTTATAACTAGCCTCTTCTTATTCCAAGTAATAACTTTACCACTTGACCAAAGAAGAAGAATTTTAATAAATAAATACTATAAATTGATAATCCAAAGAATAAGTCAATATAGTCAACAGAACGATCAATAAAATGTTTACTGAAATAATTTAACCGCAGAAGTAAAATTGCATAAGAATTCTTTCATCATGAATGACATTTTTAAGCAGCAACTTTCCATAGAACCTACACTTCATCAAGATTAAGAAAGTAAATGCTAGACCAACACGAATATTTCAGCCTCCTTTTTTCCACCGTTTAATCATACTTATTGGACTTTTAATATTTATTCTGCTCCGAGATAAGAGTAGCTAAGAATAAAAAACGGAGCATCAAGAATCTACACTTTAAAAACTCATTCATTTCCAATTACTTGAACAACTATCAAGATAGAAGTAAATTAATCAATACACGTGTAAGATATTTCGATTCCTTGATTAAGCTTCTTCTTTTTAGCGACAAACTACATCGGCAGGAAAGGATGTCCATGAAAGAATTTATTATATTACGGTTTGTTGTGCTTTCTTCAAGTAAGAAAAATGTCTGAACCAATGAATGTGCAACCAAGAACTGAAATAACGATTTAATCATATAATTCATCAAGAAAGCTCCACAGTTTAGGTTGAAAAATTTCTATTTCTTGAGTAAGCTTCTTCTTTTTAGGGATAAACAACATCGACAGGAAATGATGTCAATTAATGAATTATATTACGGTTTGTTATGCTTTCTTTAGATACGAAAAATGATTCAATATCAAATTAAACCAAGAACTGAAATAACGATTTCATCATAATTCGTCAAGAAAGCTCCACAGTTTAGAGGTTGAAAAAGTAGAAATTATAGAATTAACTACAGCTCAGGGGAAGATTGCCTTCAGAATTGGTTTAATATTCAGTATAACCTCCACAAAAGAAAAACACGCCTACTCTTGACTAACGTCTAAAATTGATTTAAAATTATAGGCCAGCCTGTTGTGGCTGGAAAGCTGAAATTATTTCCCAGATAAACTAATTATAATTACCCTAATTCCTCGCCCATATACCGCCCTCGTTAATCACACCACACGCTTATATCCTCTACATTTTAAAAGTGGTATCTCTCACATGCCAAACATGCTTCAAAATATGTTTTTGATACACATAAATTGCGGCACATGGTCGAGGATTTAGGGTACCATAAATCCCGGTTGATAAGGCGCGCCGCGCCTTATGCATTAAAAAAGACGGCTTTTGAGGTCCAGCGCCTTATGCAAAAGGAGCGCCATAATTTAGGAAACTTTTGTCAATTCGTCATATTAATTTAACTTTTTACATTCACCGAAATCGAAAATTTATAAATTATCTTCGCCGTTGGTCCAACCACCAAATTCGTCCCCAATCAATCAGTGACAGTCATCATTATCATCTACCAACAAATCTTCTTCATCTGCAATATTTTGATCAACCCCCTCATCCTCACTTTTCTAATAGGAAAAAGGTCTTCTGTAGACTTCTATATTCCCTTTTCCATTTTAAAACCTTATATTCCTGCTTTTTGAAACCCGTTTTTGATTGTTTTTACTTCAGCATATTTCCCAGCTTTAATAACTCACTGGGAATTTTCCAGGATGGAGGGTTTTGTACACAGTTTTAGTGAATTCAGCTATGAATTCGTCTTGAATCCAGATAAGCCATTGTACCCTCATTTCAGATTTAAACGAAAGATTAACTGAAACATCCAATGGTTGTAAAAACTTGGTTAAACCTCCTGGGATAACGATTAATGATAAGAATGAAGTTCAAGTTGCATTTGTAAGACAGCAAGGAGTTTAGTAGCTTAGATTCTGTTATCTTTTAGAGCATTACCCCACAAAATTATAATTATCTTATCATTTATTATTATGCTAATTTATAAAGATCTTTTTCCTCCCTCGCTTATGGCTTCAGCTAGGTATATTAATGAGAGGCATACTTAATGGGATAAAAATTAGTGCGTCTTATCTTAGAAAGGGAAAAACTTCATGAAAATCGGAAACTGCGCCTTATCATCCGGGATTAACGGTACTTGAAGAA
>JAQFZX010001957.1:0-23329 GCA_034682405.1 Hydroisotoma schaefferi | reverse complement strand
AGGTGGGTACGTCCCACAGCGCTGCTTATACAGGTGGGTACGTCCCACAGCGCTGCTTATACAGGTGGGTACGTCCCACAGCGCTGCTTATACAGGTGGGTACGTCCCTCGACGCACATTAGACAGGGGTACGTCTCACAGTGCTGCCTAGACAGGGGGTACGTCCCTCGGCGCACACTAGACAGGGGTACGTCTCACAGCGCTGCCTAGACAGAGGATTTCGTACGGAGATCCTTAGAAAGAGATTTACGTCTTACTGCGCCCTCAGGACCGAGGTACGTCCCACTGTGCCCTGTAGACAGAGGGATATGTCCATCGATGCCCCCTATGCAGATGGGTACGTCCCACTACATGCCCTATATCTGGTATACGTCCCACTATACGCCGCGCGGCACTCTTAGGCAGAGAGGTACATACCGCGGCCCACGACGACCCCTATACAGAGAGGTGCGTCGCAGGACTATATTCCCTAGACATATGGGTAGGGTACGTTGCGTAAATGAAGTAATTGGAACCGGTAATTCATGCTTTTGATTTTATGGCCGCGGCTTTCAGAGCGCATTCTACGGAAAGGACATAATCGTCGCGGACCGAGAACTGGTCGAACAAGGCTGTCAAGAGATGCTGGACCAAGCTCGAGAGACGGATGTGGCCTTTTTAGTAGTTGGCGATCCCTTCGGAGCCACGACCCACACTGACCTCGTCCTTAGAGCTAGAGAGCTAAACATTCCGTGTCAAGTTGTCCATAATGCCTCTATTTTAAATGCGATTGGAGCCTGTGGACTTCAACTTTATAGCTTTGGGGAAACCATTTCCATCCCTTTTTGGACGGATAGTTGGAAACCGGACAGTTTTTTCCATAAGATTTGTGAAAATAAGAAGCGAGGACTTCATACCCTTTGTTTATTAGGTGAGTATTTATTCTGGGGTTTTATTAACCCTCAAAAAACTTACTGAAACACTAGTTTTGTAACCCTTTTAGCCTTCATAATATTTTTCTTTTTGCAGATATTAAAGTCAAAGAGCCTAACTTGGACAGTATGATGAAAGGCAAGGTGAAATACGATCCTCCGAGATTCATGACCGTTTCTCAAGCTGCTGACCAACTACTCCAAATTATTGAAGGTTTATCATCTGAGGATGAAAACAGTACGTTTAGCCTTTCTTTTCATTCATTATTCCACTCATTTATTGAATTAAAAATACCTTGTATTGTCAATTGTCAACTGTTGCTGTTCTACAGAAAATGCTTTCAACAAAGAAGATCTCTGCGTAGGAGTGGCAAGGATAGGATCATCATCCCAAAAAATAGCTTGCGGATCACTAGCTCAATTAATAGAATCCGACTTTGGTCCCCCGTTACACTCTCTAGTAGTTTGCGGAAAGTTGCATCCTCTTGAAGAGGATTTTTTAACGAGTTTCAAAACTTCCTAACTTTTTTTTAGATTATGAAAAATAAACCGTGACACAAGCAAACAAATAGGTGATTTTTGCATTTGGTTATTAATTCATAACTAACCTAATAATCACATAAAATTCGCTACACCTAACGATTTATCAAATCATTTAGCCCGTTTTTACCACTACTGTACACAATTTACACGATCCATAATAATACTAAGCATTCAAACTTAACAAAGCTGCGGATAAGTAATTTACTTCCACGCATGACATGCATAACCATAATTTATACTAATTATATTAATTAATGGTATTTTCACCTACGCCTTATAACTGATTCGTGGGTGAAGTAATTTACAGCAATCTTTATAATATCCTATCATACCTACAAACTTCACTTCCACTAATCCGATATGAATTATTACATCGGAATTTAAAAAATTTCATTCGATCATCGATCACTGCTACATCATCGTAAGCCTATTATCTATAAGTCAGTCTGAGGCTTACTGATGGAACCAATGGCAATTTACTACCATTGCCTGTATTTTTTTAAGGGAGAGAAGTAAGACACATAATAAATAATTTAAGTGGAAATAAGTCGTTTTGACTTTCGGTCACAAACATTAATTCAAAAAAGAAAGTGCAAACATTTACCTGGCAATTCATTCACAAATATAAAACCAAAGCACAATAAGTCTGTAAATGTGCATCCCACAAAAGTCACTAACTCGTAGAAAGGTTCACTGCTAGAAATATGCTGTCGATCGGTTGATTTATAACTCATGAAGTAAACTTTCTGTTTGATTTATTTGATGTGAATGAGTTAAGGTACACGAGTTATAGTAAATTCACGCTTCATCAACATTCTGCGACTAAAGGGAGTGATTGTTGCAAGCAGTCCAGAGGGAATTAAACGCTTTATTTTTATAAGTTGCTATATTGACTCACTGCCCTGGGCCTTCCTGTTGGGTTGAAGTTGAAAATTTTTGCAGTCTTCTTTTTCTAATTTCGTCCTGTTCATTTGGTGGTACAGCTGAAGCCCCTGCTAAAGTTGATGAGGAGGAACCAGGAGAATCAGATTGACGACTAGATCCATTTAAATTCGGTATGCCAACATCTGCACCCACTTTATTGGACGTGTTTGAATTACTCGATACATTTGAGGATTCTTTTGTTGGGTTGCTGATAGATGTTTTGGAGGCTTGAGATGTGGATGCCCCTTGGCTGGGTTCCGGAAACTGTTCTCTTGTCGGCGGTGGTGGTGGAGCCGAAGTGCTATTTAAAATAAGTTAGATTTTAAATAAGGTAGGCTGTGAAACACTTTTCGATACTGAAATATACATACGAGTATTACTTAAGGTTAGCGGCAACAGCAGAATATTGTTGCATTTGGACAACTGCTGAATCTAACAAAATCTGTACATTTCTGAGACAGCGTAAACGTGCTTCTACATTTTCTCTAGCATTTCCTTCCATCCTTCGCAGTTCTTCATCACTCAGTCCGGTAGTTTGTAATAATGGAGGTGGAGGTGGAACTGCAAGGGAAAGTAGAAAATAACTTAAGACTTGAACCAGTATTAAAACAGTATAAATCTCTTGTTCAACTGGGCTCACCTAATGGTATGTAAGGCATTGGAGGAACAGCAAAGGAGTACGCTGATCCTGTTTCCGCTCCAGGGCCTACATTTGGTCGCATTTGCGGGAAGGGAAATGGTGGCATTGGTCCAAGCCCGAAAGCAAACGGGAATTGTGGTCTAGCACCATTGCCTGCATCCGCCGGCACTTGTTGAGCGTTTGCGTTGGCATCGGTTCCATTAACATTTGGTCTGGGTTGCTCATTGCCACCTTGTTGTAGATTATTGGCCTGTGCAGCTGCAGGCTGAGGGCCCCCAGCGGGTTGATTAACATTTGCTGAAAAAACAAAGTTCTAATAAAACTACTGTTCTTTTGCTAAAGGCTTTCCTTCATCTTAAAACGCTTACCAGGGGCGGCTGGTTGCTGAACCCATGGAGGTAATCCTCCCCACATACCAAAAGCTGGTTGAGCAGGTGCCGGCTGAGGTGCTCGAAATACCGGTGGTTGACCAAATGCTTGGAACTGATTAAAACCTGGGAAATTACCTGGCGCTGCTGCACCTGGAGCTACACCATTTACAGGAGATGGTACTCTAAGGACGTTAAGCCTACAAGTGGGACACGTTTGTTGTCGCTGAAACCAAGACCGGAGGCATGATACATGGAAGATGTGGTTGCACGGCAACTTCTTGGCACCAACTAAGGACAAACGGTAACAATTAATATTAAAACTACTCAGTTATCGGAAGCGTCTAACTGCTAAGACGATGACAGATGAATGCAAGCTTATTACATCGACTCCAATAACTTACCTCCACTCATTTCTTCTCTGCAGATTATACATACGTTATCCGTATTGGCAAGTTCTTCTTGGGTTACATCGGGATAGAGATTATTCATGTTATTTATAGCTCTTCTGGACATAATTACATCATTTAGAGCTTTCTTAAAAGATCTAAACCACAAAAACACATTTAATCTAAATATACAATGATATGATAATTGATAAGTTGGATACACAACCACAATTATAAAAATCCTTACCTCAAAGCTAGGTATGTAGGACGGAGTGCAAATAAAGGTAGGGTATAGATTCGAACCATTATCACAACAAAAAGAATGTAAAGGACGACCTTAAAAAGCCCTGTTCAAAACAAGTTAAATTTTAACTCATAGAAGATGTACCCTCGACTTATAAACAACTCTTAACATTTGTATAGAATTATACCTATAATTACTTCCGTGTGAAGCACAAACACTGCTTTGTTTTCCCAAGGAGTATCATTTTGCATTTCCACTACATGGAATACATACTTGGCGAGAGTATTTAAAACTATTGTGGTTAGGATAGCATATTCAAATCCAAAAACCAACTGAACAGAAGCTCCAAGAATTACGGTTGACTGATATGCAACGTTTACAAAATATACATCCAGCAGTAGTAAAATAGACAGCAAACCTAAAAGAAAATAATACTCAATAAGTTTTAAATAATCTACATCGCCTCATATCAAATTATTTGTTTCTTACTCAGGACACGAACGTGAAACACCCACGTTATCACAGGACTTCTTTCCATCTATAAAGGCACAATACAATAATAAAGAGACCTATTACTAATTACAAATCAGAGTTATAAAATATTTAACTGTTTCCTTACATAATCAACCCTCTCTTCCGCAAGCCAATGGAAAGATTTCAGGAATAAGAGCAATGTAAATAGGGCTAGAAATTTTGGACTGAAGTCATCCCGGAAAACAGTGAATGCTAAACAAGTTTCTGTTACTGCATACCAACTTCTCTCCACAAGGTGCTGTTTTGTTTGTAAAAAAAACATTTCAAACTTTAATACACAGCTCAAGATAACTTTCTACAGCTATTCCTCGTATATAGGACGCGGTTAGTGACAATTTTACATGGAGAAACACCTCCAACTAACACCCAGAGGATCGCGAGTGGGAGTGACAGTTACCTACTACGCGCGGCGTATAGCGTAAATACCAACAACAATAATAAACACTATGATTAATAAATACTATAAAAATTACCTCAAACTCTGCAGCTCTCAGTTGTCCAAAGAACAGTTTTCGGAACAACTTTCCCAACATAACGACAAATAAAAGGGCCTGGGCGTACATGACCTGTGCGTAAAAACGTAATTAGAACTAGTACAACCACCCTGACCCTTGACCTCTACTCCCCGTAAAATCTAAACCTGCATTAACTACCGTAATTCCTCGAGAATTGGCCGCACCGTATTAACGAAAAAAATCAAACTTTCAACCATCTTTAGCATGTAAAGAACAGCATACGGCTTAACAAACGCGCGCGGCCTATAGTCGAGGAATCACCCAATTTACTTCCCCACTTACAGCCATGCTCGGTTTAGACTTAGTGATGTAAACAACAGTAGGATAAAACTGTTTCTTCTGATAGAACGCATTCCCAATAACAACAGAGGTCATGGCCGCACAGCAAACTATCCAGATACTCCAGCGTGCCCACCACATCTTTACTCCTTCTTATCCACCACCCAATCCACAAGATAACACCACGCCGCCCGATAAGACAGCGACCGATAAGACAGCAACAGCGCCCGATAAGACGCAGACACAACTGTCAAAACTGTCAAATCTCTAACAATAACGACGTTGTTTTCTATAAAACCGGCGGACTAGAACAGGTCAAATAACCGTATTCTCATCTCATCTTCTCCAAAGTCCAACCACACATTTCTTGACCCAAATCCACTCTAAATTAACTAATAAAACCCAATTAAATCAACACTTTTTCCTGGTTTCTCGGAATATAAATCTAGAATCTTGAATTATCTCAACCTTTTCTCACCTTTTTTTTCGACAGGACGAACAGAGACGATTCCAAGAATTGTGCCAGCCTCTCGTACATCCTCCGACAATAGGTTCTGAATATACACGTATTATTTACTAATTTATAAACAACAGTTCAGTTCAGTTGACAGTTTTTACAATATTAATTTGAGTGGAGAAACTTACCAAAAAATTGAGTAGATAATTGAGCGAGCAGCAGTCTACTTGTCTCCTCCTCTGGGAGATGTTGTCTTTTGATTGGAGGAATCATGTCGGCTGACTCAAACCCGCCTACTTCACCCTATTTCAAAATTTTTATGATGAATCACTTCACTTTACTTCCTCTTTGTTGCTCGAACAAAATAGTTTATGCTGCATAGGCGCAACCACGAGGGGGTACAAGGGAGGGGGTACAAATGGCATTAAAGGATATGAAAGGGGAGTGGCTAAGCGGGGCTGGGCGGGCCTGCTTAACATATAAAGGATAGGGGGCTATTGGGAAGTCTAAGGGGTACATTAGAAAACAAGGGGGTACATTAGGCGCAACTTGCGCCTGCGCCTAATGTACCCCGCGCAACGATACGAGTGGGCACAAAAACATTGAAGGATAGGGAGGGGTTTGGGTGGGCGGAGTAGCCTGTTTAACATGTAAAGGATAGGGTATTTTTTTAATTCTAGTGGGTACATGAAGAAACCAGTGGCAGTGGGTACCCTTGAACGCTGGTTGCGAGAGGGGGTGCAAAAAAGTACCCTCGAACCCCCAGGGCAGTGGTTGTGCCATGCCAATGAGCTTATGGATGCTACCGTATTTCCGGAAATAATTACCCTGTGGGGAATTACTGTTTTGAGGGTAAAAAAAAAGTACTGTCAGTAGGATACATTTAAAGGATTATACTTTTATACCAGATTAATCACTGAAAAAGAATTTAAAACAACAGTTAAGCCAAGAAAGGCAACTATGCAAATGTAAGGACAGGTTATCATCATCTGATTTGAAATTGTGTCTCACATTCCTCATGAATTCTGTGACCTGCCGTGACCCTATTAATCAGTTCCAAAGTACCATGCCTTCAGCAATTGACCTGACCCGATAAAATACTCCTACCCCCTCGTATCTTGTTACTGAAAAACTAAAAAAGACAATCGCCAAACGCGACATAAGATAAACTGCCGATAATACACCGCGTCTCAAAACGCCTCCCTGAGCGCAGCAAGGAAGAACGCGATGACCACTAACTAAATTAAAGATAACAACAAAGATAAGCACATAAAACGCAATCCTAACGGGGGAGACTTTTTATGCAACATGTAAAAGTGCCTTCCGTATTTCCCGTTTTAACCCCCCCAATTCTAAACAATTCTTCTACGTCCATGTCCAAAAATAAAATCCCCCCTTTTTTAACCATATAATTCTCCAGAACCATTAATTAGTTAGTTAATACAACTTTCCATATAATTTTGTTTTCTGCTACAGTACAGCATTCCCTCGGCAATAAGCCGCCTGCGGATTATGCATGGAAAAATGATTTTTTGAAGCATTTTAACATACAGCTACCCAGATAACTGAACCCACACATAGGCGCAAACCACGAGCGGTACCAGTGGGTACAAAAACGTTAAAGGATAGGGATGGGTTGGGTGGGCGGAGCCTGGTTAACATGTAAAGGATAGGACATATCTGAAATTCTAGTGGGTACATAAGTAAACCAGTGGGTACCATGTACCCACCCTTGAACCCACGCTTGTTGCGCCAGATGAACCCAGATACCCCTTTACAACATGTAATTCTAAAGAAGGTTATCATGCGGCTTAATTAACGCGGACGGGGTATCCTCGAGGTTTTTTTTATACTATTTTTCGAAATCCTCACTTTTAACCAGGATTACACGATATTTGGTTCAATTTACATTTAGAAGAAATAGCCATACTTTTCCCCAAAGTACAGAACCCGTCATCTACACATTTTTGGTCGAACTCTGCCGACTGAACTTGCGTATAAAAAAGCCGATTATATTTTTTTATTGCTAAACTCGTAGTAAAAGGGAGTTCAATCTTCTTCAAGTAGAAAAATCATTTCTTCTACTTTTTCAGTCCATTTCTTCGTTTTTTTATACTTTTTGAAAAGTTGGAATTAATTGATCTCTTATCTTCCTCCAACTCCGGGGTCAACTCTCATTAAAAACTCCAAAAAAGGAGCAAAACTGCAAAAGAAGCCAGGAATTCATCTTTTATCCATAAAAATAGCGATTTATTTTGGCAAAAATAGTCAACAAAAAGTCATCTTTAAATCTCATCAAAATACGGTAAGGTGAAAGACGGTTTCTATATTACTGGCAATAGCAGAAAGCGCTGATTTCCAAACCAAAAACAAGATAAGCGTCGCGCTTTGAGAGACTTTGTTGAGTAGCGTCGCACTTTAAGAGACTTTGTCGATAAGCGTGGCGCTTTAAGAGACTCGATAAGCATGGCGCTTTAAGAGACTTTGTCGATAAGCGTCGCGCTTTAAGAGACTTTGTCGATAAGCGTGGCGCTTTAAGAGACTGTCGATAAGCGTGGCGCTTGAGACTGAGAGGCTTTGTCGATAAGCGACAGTGAAGCAAGTATTACCATTTAGTAAGTTTTTAGTGATGTAGAGCTAGCGTACTTTCTTATTAATTCGCCCTGGCGATTGGGAATTATTGTTCTGAAATAAAAAAAGTTTTCAGAGCTTTTGCTGATAAAAAAAAACCCAGGACTAGGATAACCACATCCCCTACTGCGACCCAATCGTCTTCAACTTTTAGAATCTTAATTTTGAAATAACAAGATAAGCGTCGCGCTTTAGGCTTTAAGAGCCTGTCGATAAGCGTCGCACTTAAAGAGACTCGATAAACGTCGTGCTTTAAGAGACTCGATAAACGTCGCGCTTTAAGAGACTCCATAAGCGTCGCACTTTAAGAGACTCCATAGCAAGAAGCGACAGCGACGTAAGTATTGCCATGCATTAGTTAGTTTAGTTTGTAGAGCTAGCGTACTTCCGTGTACGATTTTAATTCACCCTGATGAATTATTGTTCGAAAATAAACCTTTCAGAGCTGTAGATGCATGCATGTGCTGACGTTAGGTATGGTAATTAAAATGATTATACGTACAAAACTATTAAAGTAGGGGTATTAAAACCGGAAATCCGGTAAGTAGCGATTGGGATAGAGCTTTTAATGAAACTTTAGCAAACTACGGAATAATAATGTCTTCTATACAGTTCATCCCCTTTATTTGACAATCGCCGAGTTGTCCTTATCAAATTTCAGCTAAAACTGTCATTTTCGATAAGCCCCTTTGTTTACTAAAGGATAAGGAAAGGAATAGCTTGCTTGGGATAGGTTATTTAATCATCATCACTTCTTATCATTTATCACACAGTGTGGTCAACTAAATAGTCCAATATCCTCATTCATTCCATTTCCATTAGGTAATTTACAAAGAATTATAATTATAGTTTATCGTGGAAATAAGCTTGATTGTGCATTGTAGCTCGCTAAGCTAGTGATCAATGATACAAAGTAATGAAATAAAATGACGGAATAACTAAACGAGCTGTTAAGGTTTAGAAAAATTCTGCCCTACTTTCCTACCTCTCTAGATATTCATGCTTAACAATAACAACTAACTACCGTCACCGTGCTTACTACGAAGACCTAATCGTTTATAAATAATTTATATTATGGTTTAAGAGTCAATACCATTAAGTTAAAATGTATTTCTCTGTATTCTGACTGTAGGTAAGTGTCAATACTTCCACTCCATTGAAGTGTCATCTCATCGGACTGAGAGGCGAGGTATTATTAAGTCAATTCACTTCCCCCAACTGAGGTTAATCGTTTAGCATGGAACTGGACGAATTGGAAGGTAATTCACTACTCAAGCTCCGCCTTCATTCAATTTACGATTTAGTATTCAACAGCTTTTTTTAGGTTAACATTACATTTAGTCGGTTCCCCTCTCCTCATCCTAATTTTTTTTAACCTGTTGGCAGTTCGTAAACTGGAACTGAGAGTAGTTCATAGTTTCCATGCTGTGCTTTAGTTTTCTGCATGTTTCTCTGACCAAAAGTTAACTGATTTACGATTATAAAGGAGACGGACGAGTGACCCGGCGACGGTCTGGCAGGGCGCGTGGTGCAACTCCTCCTGCAGCAACATCCCCCACCCGTGGCGGTGCTCGAGGGCGTGGTCGAGGTCGTGGAAGAGGTCGTGGTGGGAAATCAAAAGGTCGAGTAGTTGAAGAAGAAGCTAACAGTAATAGTAACAGTAGTGAGGAGATGTCTACAGAAGAGCAGGAAGATCAGGATCAAAGTTCCAGCTCTGAAGAAGACGCTGAAAACTCTAATTCCACTAATAATACTGCAAATGGAGTGGATTCTTCTGTTGACAGTATGGGCATTGGGCTTCCTGACTCGCAAGGTATGATTTAGAGTTTTTCCGGGCTTTCAATGTTGTAGTAGTTAAACTTTTAACTAACGATGGATCTTTTTTATATACATTTAGTTGAGGTTAACCAGAACCCTGCCTATTCGATGAGCACCACAGCAGATTTGATTGACACTTCTGCAATTATGGATGGTGAAGCTTTCATGCAAAACCAGGAACCATTTGAACCAGCTGTCCGTTATGATTCTGCCCAAGCTGCTGCAATGGTTGCAGAGCAGTTTTTAATCCAACAACGTGAAACTTTAAGTGAAGATAGTAGCTTAAATAATGGTAGTGGTAATGGGATGGAAGTAGAAGATAACAGTTCAAAGCGTAAATTGGAAGATTCCTCCGCAGATGAAGAGTCAAAAGAATCAGACGAAAGGGCACCGAGTGCAGATGGTGGACCTACCCCTGCGAAGAAAGCTTTATTGGAAATTAACATCCGGAAATTACTTCCAGATCTAGAAAAGCACTGGAAGCCAGTTGAAGAAGATCCAAATGATTTCACAGCGTGGACATATTTGCTGCAATACGTTGATCAAGAAGTACGTGTTTTTACAGCAGTTCATACCTCTATTCTTCAGCGGTTTTGTAATGAAGAATTGTGTTCTTTTCTATTCCAGAGTGAGTTACTAGCAGCAAGGGAAGCTTACGATAAGTTTCTGGCCAAGTATCCCTATTGTTACGGATATTGGAAGAAGTATGCGGATTACGAGAAGCGTAAGGGATCGGCAGAAGATTGCGAACAGGTAAAGCTACTTGCGGTTCATACAATTACTTCATAGTTTTATTTTCATAACAAGAAAAATCATTTTGATGACCATGCTAGGCAACTTAAGCTTATATAATATGGCCTTTGATAAAGAAAGGGGAAGAAAAGCGCTAGAATGAATGAGGTCCTCTCACTCTTGATGGGTATTATATTACTGTACAGAGAAAATCATTGCACAATTATATCCATTTTTAAATTAAGAAAGTTGGGAAATAGAAAAAGAGTGATTGGTACGATTTTAGCATTTCCGGAGAATTGAAATGGGGAGCTTGAAAAGGAAAGAGTAAGTGTCACCACATTTGCAGAGAAACAGCCCTCCAACATACGCCTTGACTTTGACCACCGTTCGTTTCGATTGGGAACTTCATCTTAATAATTAATTATACTGAATTCTAATTAGTTACACTTTGTACAACTTACGATATTTATTTACAAACTCATTTAACGATAATTCAACTTCAATATAATGTGGAATTTGTTTTGCCGAGAAAGATCATCTTCTGAGCTTCTAAAATGAACTCTCAGTGAGTTAAACATTTAGTAATGCTTTTAAAACTTAAAAAAAAATAATATTCGGATAAAATTAAAGTAGTGAAGTCAGAAAATGATCTTTAAACAGGGACATTTCACAGCTTTTATGAGATGCGTATCTCGTATGATGTGCAAGCCGACCGCAGGTATGAATTATATTCAAAGTAATGGTATAACAATAATTGATATGATTCTTTAGTGTAAAGAATTTAACCTGCTTAAACATTACGTTAGGGTTAAGTCAGTTTATCTATTTAGATAAGTTAACCCTCACTTTTTTAAGTAGTAAACAAATTTTTCTTGGTTGCAGGTTTTTCGCCGTGGCCTTAAGTCGATTTCTCTGAGTGTCGATCTTTGGATCCATTATCTGAATTATGTCAAGGCTACTCATGATTCACAACCAGAGGTTATCCGTGCCCAGTTTGAGGCTTCGATAACCGCGTGTGGTCTGGAGTTTCGGTAATACTTGTTTTTTTTTAAATCATTTGTCTTTGCAACTTAATATCTGGCGAATACACCTTTGCCTTTTCTGGACTTTATGTACTGTAACTAGATTTAACGATGTATCTATTTACAGGTCTGATAAACTGTGGGAGCATTATATCCAGTGGGAGAAGGAAGGAGAGAATATGGCAAATGTATTGGCAATTTACGATCGACTTATTTCTACTCCAACGCAGTCGTATCAAAATCACTTTCAAAAGTAAGCGTAAATTCATACTTAATAGGAGTAGTGAGTAGGAATAGATAAAATTTAGACGATAAAGGTTTTCTATTCCTCCCGTTTTCTAATGTAAATTTTGTAAATAAGAAAGTTTCAATTTTTTGTGATTATAAATTTTTGCTGAAATTAATTATATTGTGATTGTCTTACAGTGTTAAAGAATTGATCAACCAGTACAAACCTTTTGAAATCTTGAGCCCTTCAGAGTATTCCGCGATGAAAACTGCGGTCGCTGTTGCTACAGAGGAGAGTGAGGAACCATTAGAAGAAGAGGTGAATCTTTGCGATCTTAGTTTTATGCCGACATGTTTTTTTAAAAATAAAAATGTACTAAATTAATTTGTTAATTGTGTAGGCTGAAAATGCTAAAATCAGAGAAAAGGTAATCGAGGAAAGAACAGAAGTCTACAAGAAGAATGAAGCTGAGATAACTGCAAGGTGGAGTTTCGAGGAAGCGGTTAGTTATTCTAAGTTATCTATCTTGATGGCAGTTAGCTGGTAAAATTAGGGCATACATTTAAAGATTGTGTTATTTTTTTAGATCAAAAGGCCATATTTTCACGTGAAGCCGTTGGAAAAGGGTCAACTGAAAATGTGGAAAGAATATTTGGATTTCGAAATCGAGAGAGGCAGCATGAGTAGAATTTTGATTCTGTTTGAAAGGTGTTTGATTGCTTGCGCGCTCTACGAAGAATATTGGATCAAGGTACGTATCTTGGTGAAAGGGGAAATAGGATTTTAATTGTAAACAGTACATGTGCTTATCTTTCTGATCTGAACGTTGATAAAATTTACAGTATGTTCGATATCTGATGAGCTGTAAAGGCGAAACTCCTGAAATCATCCAAAGACTTGAAGAGGTTTTCATACGGGCATGTGTCGTGCATCATCCAACTAAGCCATGGATAAACCTGCACTGGGCTACGCATGAGGAGTCAAAAGGTAGATAAACTACAATAAAATATTGACCATAAGACATAAGAGAATAATTATTTGACAGTATTTCCAATCTGCTCCAGGTAATTTTGACAAGGCTGCCGAGATTCTTGAGAAGCTAGAGAACGAAACACCAGACTCTTTGATTCTGTGCTACAGACGAATAAACCTTGAAAGAAGAAGAAACAATTTGTCAAAATGTGCCGAACTGTACGAAAAGTATATTTCAGAAATCACCTCGAAGAATAAACCCAATGCAGTCCACTTGAGTATCAAATATGCAAGATTTTTACACAAGGTATTATAAATAAATGCATTCCCAATACTAAATCTGTGTCTTAGCTCAACGAGTTTTATTCATTGTAATATTATTCTCTGTAGATGCTGGGAAATTACGACAAGTCCACCAAGATTCTTCAGGAAGCTGTCAACCTCGATGAGGTGAGTTTATTTAAAGACCAAACGTTTTTCGAATAGTTCTTACGTGTTTTTTTAATAAAATTATTTACTGACCTATATTATGTTATAGAGTACAAGAGCAAAAGCTACTATGGCCTTAGTGAACTTGGCGTTAGATAGAACACCCGTAGATACAGAGCTGGCTTTGTCTACTTTCAATCAAGTGCTGAAATCTGATCTACCGGAAGAACAAAAAGTCACATTTGCTCATAGGAAGATAGAATTTTTAGAAGATCATGGTGCAGATGTTGAAAGGTAGACGATTAATAAACTACTTTTTACAAAATAGGTAATTAATCAAGAGTTGTCATCTGCTTATCCATAATGTCTTTGTTTTCAGTGTGGATAAAGCCCAAGATGAACTCCAGTCTTTGGCTAAGGTTCTTCGGGAAAAGAAATCCAACCCGTCAGCAAAACCTGAAGACACTTTATCCAAGTAAAATATTAACTAAATCTAACTATTTAATGAGAAGTTATATAGAAATCGGACCAGTCTCTGTAATCCGTGACTTTGATTAATATTTTTAGAGCTGGCGCAGAAGATCCCAGTAAAGCTGGTGCGGATCCTGGAGGCCCACCTACCAACGGAGCTGCCCCTTATGATCAGTACGCATATGGTCAACAGTACAACCAATATGGAAACTACTCTAATTGGAATTATCAACAATCGTCTGGATATGGTTATAACCAACAAGGATGGAACGCGTATCAAGGATATTATGGGTAAAGAAAAAAGGCTGATTTTACATTTAGGAATTGGACAAAAGGTATTGTTTTTACTTAATGTAACTAATGTTTACTGGAATGACTTTTTCAGTGGAACTGACTCAACTACTGGAGCATAAAACATTTAAGCACGGTTATACATTATTTTAATGATTACTTACTTGCAATTAAAACTTGCAGAGCCGAAAACTCTGTTATTCCAATTTCCTTCCTGTCAGATTTAACATTTAGTCCAAAAAATTTAGTTTTAAAGAAAAACTATATGAATACATACTTTTTGCATGCATAGGGATGCATTATTTTTAGTCTTTAACTGATTATTTTACTTCTTAATCTTGAAAATGCTTTGTAATTCAGTCATTCATGAATGTCCGTCAGAGTCTAGAATATAAGAATCTTAATGTCTTAACGTACTGCATCACAATATTTGTTTTGTGTGGTATAGATTTGCTAGTGTCTTTGATTCTATACTAAGTTTTATGGAAATACCAAGTTGTTGTCTAACGGGGTTATGTGAATGTAGTGTATTTCATTATAAAATAAGATTAAAGCAAAATTGGATGTGTAAAATCTTAAATCAGTTAGCAATGTTTAGATTTATTGCAAAGAAAGTTGCCAGTTACTTTCGCATTTTAAGTTACTGGTTCTGGTACAACTTGTTCGATTAGAGGGTCAGGAGGAGGTGTCTCTGGTTTTTCCGTTTCGCCTTCTAGCTCACCTTCATCCGGGTTGGAACTGGTAACCCTTTTTTCCTCAACTTTCTTCAGTTCCTCATGGTGAATTGTATAAAACTGGCAGCAGTCCTGTAGTCTAGCCAGCTCCGCTGCAAGTCGTGCTTTTTCTTCTTCCGATATCTCATTATTAACTGGTTTAGGTGGTGGAATCTTTTTGTTTGAGAAACGATTTAGCATCGGATGTTTTAGAACCCTTATGAGCAAATTGTAGTACTTCCTTGGGGTCAGTTCCTTATGTCGCATTATCCTCAACTCCATGATGTGCATTTGGAACAGTCTATCCTGATACATGTGGTTGTAGTCTTCCTCTTGATTACCCGTCATCTTGTCAATATGCTTATCATACCATACAAGTTTTTGCTTGAGGTGACTAGCTTCCTGAAAAAGTTCATGTAAAAAACGTTTAATTTACCATGTATTTATAATTATATGATTTATAATTTAACCAGTCTTATCTCATCGAACCCTTTCAAAAGTCTCCATAATAGCATGTGCCTTCTTAATCAGCTTAACTTTAGCGTTTAGCATTATTCTCTTCTTCATTAAAATTTCATCATGCTTATTTCGTGGAACTCCGAATTTCTCAAAGAAGGGTGTGGTAAAGTCTAATCCAGTAAAATCATCCTCTTCATCATCTTCGTCATCCGGCAACTGAAATAGGCATTTTTATCTTTACCATTTATTAAAAAGGAACAACATTTTCTGAAAACGCCATTGTTGAAAAAGTAAATGGTAAATTCATTTACTTTTTCCTTTTTGAGATACTCCTCTGCATCTCCAGCAAATATGTCAGGTTCGAGGGTATGACGCCAATCTTCTTGGACTCTTGAAGTCACAGTTTGAAATACCTAGAGTTACGAGACTTTTATTATAGTTTCTGCATATTTAATCCACTTCAGAGGCTTTTATAAATACTAACCTCATCTTCGGCTTGAACGGCTAAAACGCTTGCAACTCTCTGATCCTCTTCCATTCTCTGGAGAAGCTTAAACTTCTTATATACATCCATCGGTGGAGCGTCTCGATCAGCCTTGATTCACAAGTTAATATTCTATTACAACCTCCGATAACTTATCAAAACGTAGCCCACACCATTATACGAACATATACCTGATACTCTATGCAATCTTCGGGTTTGAAATCTGTCGTAGAAACGTTCACTCCACGAGGCTTGAAGAATTCTAACGAGTTTCTTGTCAAGTTACCTTCTCCATAGTTAAAAACAATTCTTAAGCGTCCTTCATCAATAAACATATACTTTTCTGCAATATCCTCTGTGTAATCCTTTGTCAAATCACGCATATACTTTTCTGCGATTTGCTACATGGTTATGAAAAAGTATTCCAATTAATTACTGCATTTTCATAATTACAAATAATCTACTAAATTCCAAGCATTTTGCTTACAATGACTTTCCTCCTGACGCGTTTCTTCCCCCCAACACCCCCATTATCACCCTTAAGTATTTCCAGGAGTTCTTTAGCTTTAGAATGGGAAACATGCTCCTCATCCTCATCCGGCTTATCCGGTTCGCAAAATACTCCTCCATACGACGTAAATCTGTAGTATAACAGGTCATCCCTGTCTTCAAAATGTTCTATGACCCCTTTCTTGATTATCTCTCTATGAGTTACACTCTGAGGGTGAGAGTTTGCATAATAGTACAAATTCCGGGGATGGTTCGGCTTATTTTTCCCAGAAATGTGGACATGCTCTGAAAATGTTTGAAAGCGTTTGTTCAATGACAATGAACGTTACTTCCCCCAAAGGTAATAATGATATAGTCTACCTTTTAAAGCATCTTTCCGGCCTTTGCCAAAGTATTCATACAGCATTTTCCCCTTGCGAATCCATTTCCGTCTGGTTAATCTGTCCTTTCTGTGTAGGAAGTTCTCTTCAATGTATTCTAAATCCTCGGGATTTCTACCCGGACCATCAAACTTTAAAACTTTTTTCACCAGCCCGTCAGGATTTACGTAGGGAGCTGCCAGTTCTACTATGGCATTGTTGTAATTAAAATTTTTCTTTCCGGAAGGAAACTTCCTCTCGTAATCTGCATGGAATCGGAACAAAGCATGAAATAAGTTAGCCTTAACACCGTACAATGTCATGCATGGAGTACTTATTACTATTATGCAGGCGTTTGTTTTATCACCTTGTTGGGAAATGAACAAGTTGGGTGTCCAAGAAGCTGGCATTTCCAACAAAAGCTCATATTTCTTGGGTGCCTCATCATCTTCATCATCATCAAACAACGTTTCCTCTCCAGTTGTTTCAACCTTTTTCTTTTTTTCAGCCTCCACAAGAAGCTTGCTCCACTTGCTTGGGTCATTAAGGTCAAAACTTATCCCCTAGAGATAAAAAAAAACCTCGTCAAACTAAACTGTGCTGTCTATTTTATGCTTGCAGTACGAAAAAGCCTAAAAGAACGTTCAAATTGCTTACAATAAGACCCAAGATTTCATCGTCAATCGGTGGCTGAATATTCACCCAGAAATTCTTGTGATTAAAAACCGTCTCGACACCCAAAAAGTTAGGATCCGTTAGCTCATATCTATTTCCTGAAAAGGGTTCCAGGAAGAAGGACTCCTCTACATCTCTTTCCCCAGCCATTACCAAAACCCAGACGTGGTTTCTAATCTTGTAATATTTTTCCGGAGGAACGAACTTAACCTTCGGCTTATCCGGTACCTGAAAAACGTGAAAGCATCCTTACAATCTCCCCTATCCATCGATAACCCTCCAAAATCCTATCGATAACCCTAAGGCTTATCCACCTTGGATAATTCTATCTCTTCTTCTTCCTCCTCTTCCTCCTCAGCCTTCCCTTCCTCTTCCTCTTCCTCGGCTTCCACTTCCTCTTCATCCCCTTCCTCATGCGAGTAAAGGTCATCGTCATGCTCCATATCCGTCCCTTCTTCCTCCTCTCCGAAATGGGACGTTGGACGTGAAGGAACTGCAACAGGGTCAAGGTCCAACAGGGTACTTTCCCGTCCCTTCATCTCCACTTCATGTTGGCTTTCTACGGGAAGGGATTTCTTGAATCTGTACTTCGAAGGGGACACCGGCCTTACGGACGTGACCTCTTCGTCCCTTTGGAAAAAGTCTATAAACTCAAGATTAAGATGCTGCACACTAGCAGACACTCTTGTTTCCTTCTCCCTTCTCGCTAACGATATCCGCTTTAGTCTTTCCTAGAGAAGGAGTTTACAAAGTTAAAAAATATTTGACATAAGGTCACATGTCAAGGGTCAAGAGTCTTAAGGTCATATAGGTGGTAGGTCAGGGTCTTACGGTCACATCCTCCTTTCTCTCAACCACTTCTTCTTCTTCTATGTATTCTTCAGTTGCATCCATAGTTGTAATTGACGTGCTGGCATAACCATCGACTACGTAGGCATCATAGCCAATTCCATTTAGAATTGAGACCATTATTAAAGCAAACTCCCAGCAATTTGCTTTCCTCTCTTTCAATACGGTGACGTGGGACCTTGTTCGGTCAGGCTTTAAAGGCAGAAGAGCTTCATTTTAGTAGCTGTTATCATGCAATTTAACTATAAATATAAAGAACAGACCACTCTTGTGGGTGGGGCCAAGATAAGCTCGGGTGACAGGAAGTCCTTAAGATAATGAGCCGTTTCCATACAATCCAGAAACTCCGGGTATCCCAGAACCGTCGGGGATATAAATGTTGGCAGCAACTTTTGACAACCGCATTCATTTTTGAGGGCGATAAGAAGGGAACGCCTTCTTGGATATTGATTATGAAATTGTCTTCGAAAGTTTTCGGCATGCCACATTACCGTCTTTTCCTTATCCGTGTTGTGGTAAAAAGATGGAGGAAATGGTACTCTTCTATTCATATAAATGAACCCTACAGTAAGACCGTTTGACCTATGACCCTTATAAATTCTGCATACTTGTAGACCTTACTTACTCTGGGTCAGTGCTGAATTCCAATTCATTATAGTAAGGCATATCCTCCGGCCAAGCTAGTCTAACTCGGGACAACATATTAACAAGCTTATCAACGTTTAGCCTATCCAACAGGAGCTTTTCGGGGACTTCTTGGGCCTTTTCTAAGGCATTTCCTAGACCATCTTCCCGAAGCATTTCCTCACCCTCATCTTCAAGAATCTGGTCTATTTCTTCATCCCCTTCGAAACCTTCGTCCTCTTCGTACTCGTCCCCCTCATCCTCATCACTTTCACCCTCCAACATATCACTTCCCTCGCCGGGATCATGTTCTTCTGACCCGTCATTCCAAAAATTGTCCATTTCCTCTTCGAAACCATCGTAAAATTCGGGATCCATACTGACTAAACTTCTGTGGCAATGCTAGCGTTTACGTACAAATATTTTATAAAGCATGCATCCATGAAAGCAGGGGCGTTTGTTCGATATTCCATCCAAAGCGATCGATAACTACAGAGCTTGGAATCAGAAAAAAAATCATAACCCTGGAGACCACTTGACCACTCTATTCTAGTTTATTGGCCGTGCCTGGAGACAGTCTCAAAAATGCTCATCGTGGCTTTTTAACCCTTTTATAGACTTTATTGGTTGATTGATACATGAAATTACTAACAAAAATACATAAATTGATACAGATGGAACGGACCAACATACACAAAAAAACTCATGAAATCACTTTGTTTCTCCAAGATGCATAGCTAAACTAAACGACTAAACTAAACTAAATTTAGCATTAATCGTCTCAATTTCCTCATTTTTCCAGAACTTCTTGGGAAAAACTCTGAAAAAGCTCCTGCCAATTGCAATTTGTCCGTCCGTCCGTCCGTCATTTTCTCTCCTAGCCCTTTCGTCCGACCCTTATAGTTCGTTGTTGATTGTTAATAAGGATTGAGGAAGTATGACGGAAGGAATTTTTAAATTGATGATCCGTCTCTCCGCCTCGAATTTAAAAAGCTTGTCTAGTTTTGACTCTTAAATTCAGAGTCTGAATTGTTCCACATCTCAACTAACTTAACTCTGCTTACCCTAAATCCTCACCTATATGCCGCGGCTTATATATGCAAAAAAGATGTTTTAAAAGCACGTTTAACATGGGAGAGATACCCCTTTTAACATGGGCGTGCGGCATAATTAACGAGGGCGGCATATGGCTGAGGATTTAGGGTATAATAGTTTCACATCAATTGATCCTAATGGTGAATTGTTGAGAATTTAAAATAAATCCACGTACAAGCTATCTAATCCAAGAAGGGATTCAGAATTTAATGAAACAGCTTCCATTTCCAATTCCCTTTCCTCTAAAGTATAAATTAGATACCCATACATAAACCATTTTCAGTGATAAGCCTCTCATATGTTGGATAAACCCCAAGATTGTTTTGCTCTTGTATGCAAAAGTAGCCTCTCGCTTTTACGAAATGAAAGCATCCTACAGTTTTTACAACTTCGGTACCCTTAGCTTTCTATTTTTCTGTGTCAATTTATTTCTCAAATACCCTGAGATGACTTTGCGAGTTCATTGAGAGAGAATCCAGAATCCTTCCGTACCTAACAATCGTTTCAATTTTGTTCTAAGAGATTCTTCGCCTAGTCATTTTTAAACATTTTAGTCATCATTCTACTACTGTTTCTAATCTCTGCCTTTGTATAGTTTCAATCCTGGCTAAAAAAGATTTGAAGGATGTTTTACTTAAAGTAGCAACCCGAGGATAGATTTTTACATGTGTTTTTTCCGTTATGCTTGTTAAAAGTTGTATAAACCCCGATGATTCTGAGGTGTTTAATGCTTTCATTATGTTATTAGAAGTGATTTCAAGTCAGATTAGAAAAAACATGATAAAACCTTCAATTACTTTGCTTGCATTAAATGATTTATTGTCTCAATCGAAGGTCAAAAGCATTAACTTCAGTTTAGTCATTGATTTTTAATAAAACTAATGATTAAATGAAGATATTGAACTAATTCCCAATACAGAAGTTTTTCGTGACCTGTAGATCTCCAGGGTATTTAGGGACAGACAGGGCTGAAACGCAAGAACCAGTTGTATATTGATGATTTAGTGAACAATCATCAGCGCAACCACCAACATCCATGCCTGCAGTACAGAGGGCAGCGAATTCGCGACCGACCATGGCTGTATTAAATGCAGGATCCAGAAGAGCGTCTACAATGCAAACAGATTTGAAACTGCTATTCTAAAACTCCACGATAGAAGCTTGAAAAAGTATGAATCTCGCAAATTAAATTGTAGAAGTAAGCAAGCTAATGGTTACCTGACCAGGGATCTAACATTGTCCCGCATTGTTGAACTGGAGTTGGAATGGTTCCATTGGCAAAGGGCTGCTCTTTACAAATGCATTTTATGGTCTCTCCTTCCGTTGGGGGATTATTAACGAAGCCACACTGTCCCCCGTAAGTGTTATGGACGGAGAGGCAGTCATAGTAGCAAAGGTGACAGGTCATAGTGGCTATGATTCCGTTCTTCTCTTGGCAAAGGACATCAAGGGGGAGGTTCACGACCCCCACGTTCACCGTCGAACCTCCGTATAAAGGCAGTGGGATGCTGACGCCGTCATATGCGTCTGAAATTGATTAAATAAATGTTGTAAGCACCATGCGAGGTTTAATTCAAGAATTGGTATAGTCATTGCTTGTTACCCATTTGAAGAGCGTCAATGGCTTTTTGTAGAGGATTGGTGCGTAAAAATTGGCCATGGCATACCCCCAGAAGAATGATGAAGGCGAAAAGTTTCATTTTGCCAGTTGATTTCTCGTGCTTTCTTAGTAAGGTAAGCTCAAAGAAGTATGACAACTGTTGCACAGAGGAAGGCCTTTTTATAGTCAGTTTTAGCCTTCAATTGGGCTTATGTAGCCACGCTGTCCGTCTGTCTGTCTGTCTGTGAACTCCATAACTTGTGAAACAATGATACCACGTCGCCAAAATTTTGCATAGGGAATCAAGGGGTGTTATTGACGTTAAGTTCGTAAACCAACCCAATCGGGCCACCCTTTGACCGGTGGGGGTCGAAAGGACTGGTCTGAAATGTAAAGTAAATTCTTCCTCTACTTTTGTTTGAAAGTAACAAATAATAGATTGTCTTTTATGCAACTTGATTTGGTAAAATCCAAAGTTTTAGGTACCCGTGGGGGTCAAAGGGACCCCCACGGGCCTGAAGTTTCAAAAAATGGTGCATCTTATTTTGGTCAAAAGTAACAAATAACAGATTAATGTTGGTAAAATACGAAGTTTTAGGCATTCATGGGGGTAAAAATTACCCGAGGGGTAATGAAATAGGTGATAGGGCAAAAATGAGTATATATTCTTTACTTTGAAATCAAATGTGAAATGACGCTTTCCGAGTAAAAGGTTTTAGGGGATTGAAATTACCAAAGGAACAAGAAGAAGTAGGGATGTAGGGGCTTTGACCCACGTAAATTAGTTGCTGCTGCCAAATGAGAGGTAAAACGAATGTAATTGCCGATTGAAACGGATACAGAATTCAACATACAGCAATAAATGGACTTTGCACAATGGTACATATATTTAACACAATTGACTGACTGCGGGCTCAGATAGCTGCTTGGAGGAGGTTTTACAAAGTTGAAGCACAAAAGGGTTATTGTATAGAAAAATGTGCTAATCGGTCGGTTTTTTTCGTCGGCGTTTATATTACTGTCCAGTCTAATAAACGTTAATCTTAATATGTGTATATGCATTAATAGTATTGGCACTTTATCTCTATGCAGCAAGAGCAAACATTCCATATCATCAAAAGATTTTTATTTATTATAGTTTTCTCGGCGATTTATTAAAATAATCCGATACAATTGTTACAGATCATTACTTACTGTACAGAATAACCCAAAGCATCACTATCTACTCAACTCAATTAAGATTAACATTTTCCAATAAAATGTACAAATATAGAAATATAGCCAGCTCCACAAATATTGTTATATCCCCCCGTCCCCAGTTCATCATCCATCTACCACAATTCCACCGGGCATACCTTTCTTCCTCCTTCCACCGATGATCCCTCTTCCACCGTTCGCCCTTCCCCCAACTGCCCCCCCCTCTTCCCACATTTCTCTTCCCCCGTTTGTCCTTCACCAATTTCTTCATCTCTCACAGTTCTCCTCTTCCCCTGTTTGCTCCTTCCCCAATTCTCACATCCCTCTTCCCCAGTTCCCATCCCCTCTACGATCTTCCTCCC